>DWNH01000629.1:0-14027 GCA_018249895.1 Tiana niger
TTTTTTTCCGCCGGCTTTTTTCTCCCGGTCAACACTAGCTATAAGAGCGCCTAAAGCCGATGAACTCATTGATTTTTGGACTTACATTAAGTGTATGTAAATACCTTGTAATGAATAAAACAATTTCATTTCATTTCATAATATTTTGATATACAAATAAAGAATTTTAAGATATATTAATACATAATCTGATAACTGATGTATGTTAAGCTACTAAAAATCTTGCAGGTGTGCTTTCGGGCGAAATTTTATAAACAAAAATAATTGGTATTTGATAGATGTAATCTACATAAATCTCCTATCTTATTATCCTATCAATTACTTAGTTACAAGCATATTCTTTCCCTGTATTTATGTTAATTTATTTATCTATGTTAATTACTAAGTAGGTAGAACCTTTCAAGGGCCTAATAAATTTTAAGTACTTATGCAAACATTGAAAAAAGGGCAACTGTCTGGGTATAATCTGAGAGTGCTATCTTATTCTGTTAAGGGTGTGCGAAAAAAGAAAAAAAACTTGAATTATTTATCTGTGGTGTGTTAAAAGAGTGTCAGCTTTTGGCGGGCACCGCTGGGTTGAAAGAATATTTGTGTTCGATGTTTGAAATAAGTTTAAATGTTTAAGGTTTTGTTTACAGCAATAACGTGCGAAATCGGTTTTTATCTGTCCCAAATTATAGTGTCGGATTGCGGTTTTGTGTCTGTGGACAAGATTTATGTAAATAAATTGAATAACACTTTTGTAAATACGAGTTAATAATAATCTTTTAAGGTTTTGTCTTTTGGTATAGTAAATTTAATTAAGGTTTCATGGTTTTAACTAAATATTAACTACTAACCCTTAAATGTTACTTAAAAGTGGGGACATTAAATTGTTACAGACTAAAAAATCTCGACATAGTATAAAACAAAGTTGCTTCTCGCGTCTGTCTGTCTCTCTTTACGCTTAGAACTTACGCAACGGATTGTGATGCGGTTTTCATTCGGCATTTGACAGATTTAATGATAAAAAATTAGTTTTCAAAATGAACAACTATATGTGGCACTTTCGAGAGTAATACATATCTAAACAAACCATATACTTTTTTTATTGAATAAAAGTAGCAAACGAGCGTGCAGGCCACCTGGTGCTAAGTGGTCAATGCACCCCATGGACATCCACTTGCAACTTCAGGCAGTACTTTAGTCCTACCTGAGATCGCAAATAGATGCGTTGCTACTTCTAATCATACATTCACATTTTGGTACACACAGTGTGGTACTTCCCCGGGCGGCAGCCTCCCATCTATCTTAGTCCTCAGGAGCAGGAAGGTAGGTGTGTACAAGTTTGATAGAACTTTATTAGGTAATATTTGAGATGTTTTAGGATTGCATTTTACTTATCTTCTTTACTGATACTTCTTTACTATTAAAAAAACTAGTAAACTTCTTTCGAAGAGCATCTTAATAAAAGTATAACCCAACTTTGAGTTAAAACTTTGTCGAACGACTTACATAAATTAGAAAATATATTACTCGTTATTATCTCTATGTTAGTTCATTGTATTGTGTTTAACATTGTCGTTGTCAGAACATTTTGTGGATTTATGAACACTTATAAATCGCTCCTAGCTCGGTGCGGTCACTTAGCCATAACATTGGTAGCCATATTAATATAAAATAAGTCGAGGAATTTTACTTTAGTGCTCTAAAAACATTTAATGAGAAATCAATAAAATTAAACATTATGAATAAAATCAAATAAATATTTTTTATGCATTCTTTATGGCAATAGCTAAGTCCCGTGCGATTCTTCCCCTCAGAACACGCCTTTAAGAAGTAGTAAACTTAACTACCTACGTTACCTAAACTTATAGTTACGCTTATAATACAATGAATACCTCCGAAATATTTGGAAATATAATAATTATCATAAAGTCTTTCAAAATTATGCATTGTATGAATATTGATCGCGTCACTATTTTGCATTGTCGTTATAGAGATAACCTTAATTTAATGCAGGGGTCAACTTTTTCATATAAATGCGTGTTATCGCCTTATTTACATTGGAACGTGTATGAAATTGAATATTATAATATCGAATAGGTACAATTTCATTGGCTACTATCGTTGAATCTATTGAGTGATATTGTTTTCAATAGGTGGGTATATTCAAATATACCTATTGAACCTACCTACCTATTAAACACACTGAAATGACACGGTGTAGGTACCTACTTTACAAGTTTATTTAGCTGTCCAAATATTTAATCAATCCATAATTTCTTAAAATTTGAAAACCGTGAATCATCCGAAAAAAATTTTTACTCTGAATTGAAAATCGATCTTATTTAAACTTCCAGTCCTGTTATACAGACGCCCAGAGAGAATGTGAAAGAAATGTAGAGAGTTTGAAAGTAGAACACGTTAGTCAATTCCTAAACCTGCATTGCTGTATTAGTCGTAGGGTTTGAGGTCTGAAACTTGGCTTCCATCATCCTCAAAAATTTTTATCTAAAACTTAAAGCACAGTTCAACTCACGTTAGCCGTGAAAATATTATTTATTACGATAAGTCGATGTTTATTATGGTCTAACTTAAAATTGACTAATTAGGCCTCTACACTGGATCAACTGTTGTACAACGACTCTGAAGTAGATTTCTGCGTCTCATTAAATTACCATGATATATATATTGTCGTTATCATTAAGTTATTATATCATTATATTAAATTGCCATGATATGTTAATAGACAACGGTCTTTGTTAATAGAAGGTTGGGCGACCCATATCCCTATTGGTGATAAAAACGAGTATGGAACGTTGTATTGGACGGACACCTTAGTACAACTGTCCGCAAATATGAATATGAATTAGCCATTCTTAGTATCTGCGGTGTGTCGTAACTTAGAAAGCTTGGTTTTCTGGGAACACTATACACCGGTCGTCAAATAAATTCCTATTTAGCGGTGTAGTGTCTCTGATGAAGCATGCAGTTTGCATGCCTACTTAACATCACTTTTGAAAATTAATTTTAGCGAATTTCAACCTTATTGCAAAGGCTTAGGTTATCGTTTGAGGATATGTGGGAGTGATGGTATCTTTGTGTGACATGCTGAGTTTTATGAGTAAGCATTAAGGGGCCGTGAACTCTTGGTGACAGAGCGTAAACCGCGATTATTGTCAGTCGCTGCGGCTAAACGTGAAATCGGCTTTCCGTGCGGTCTTCGGACAAAGATGCGGTGAGATAGTGAAATCCTACTAATATTATAAATGTGAATCTTTTTATGTATGAATGTTTGGATGTTTGGATGTCTGTTACTCAATTATGGAAAAATGGCTGGAAAGATTTGACTGAAATTGGGTATACAGATAGTTAATAGGTACCTGGATTAACACATAGAATACTTTTCACAAAGTGAAAGGCAAGTGTCATGGCTAGGTCTCATTCCCTGATCTTATATGATAACCAGATTACCTAATTAATAATTTAATCATTCATATCTCAATAAAACATTGAGATCTTACATGATTTTTCAGTCATTCTATCTCATGCATTAAAATTTCAGTCCTTCATAACAAATGACCTTAAAGAGGCAGGAAACTCGAAACAATGACCGTGTTATAATTCAAACTCATTATAAATTCTTATACTCATCGAAACTCGTTGATCTTTGAACATTGAGTTATGATATTTTACATGTAATAAAGGTGACACTTGTGTATATCAAACGATTTGTACTGTCGAGTGTTATTGAAAAAGAGAAAATAAATTAGTTTACTTTATCTTTAGTTAGAGATGTGGAGAAACAAAATGAAGGTTACGCGGACTTTTTCCAATGACTTAATAAATTTGATGAATATGAATAAATTTCATAGGTATATTGGATCAACCAAAAACGCTAACTGTTCTGAATTATCAAACAACAGATATGACAGGTACGACCGCTTATGATAACGGGAGAAGGACGTCTGGTTATGGAAGGAAGTCGTAATCGAAGAACATTCGAGAGTGTATAAAGAGTGATGCAGACCTCTTTCAATACTTAGGCTCAGAAAGAACCTTTATTTTAAAATATCAAACTAATATTGAACAGAGATGATTAAAAATATGTTGCTTATTTAATGATAATTAACGTGATCTAGGTTGCCTATAATTATATTGTTGGCTATTATACGAATGAAAGAATAATGGTTACGACTTATGTTACTTATAGGTAGTCTAACTATGTATGTAATTTTTTTTCCTATTCCTGTAAACGTAACGTAAGTGACCCATGAACGATTGCTAGAATTACAAGTGTTGATGAACGCCTTAGGGTCGTTCCTGTTATAAATAGTAACAATTATCTAGAATGATAACTCAAATGCCGGCTAACTGACGTGGATTTTTCGGGTATGTCCGACTAGTTTCGAACCTGACCGAGGTTCTTCATAAGTAAGAGAGGTAGTATTTGTAGTAAGTAAGCCGGTATTTGAGTTATCATGAATAGTGTCATTTACGAAACATTTAATTATCTAGATAGACAATCCTGACTCCATCCATGTTTTGTTCCGTAAACGCATTAAAACTGGCCCGAGTTTAGCGGAAAGCGAAGATTTAACGACGACGCGTCCGTATTGTCCACGCACGCAGCGTTCCATACTTGAACCTTGCTACGGCTAATTTGAATTTGAAATTCGAATTTTACGACATCCATATTATTATAAGCATGACATTACGAGTAACAAAACTTTTAGCGCTTAATAACTTTTTGAAGTTAATCCATATACATAATTTTTGAGTTATTCTACCTATATAGTTTGCCAGCCAGCTTGCAGTCTTCAGACTGCATTTGCAATCATCAAATGAGATTTTAAACAGGCGCAAGCATATTATAATATATAAAATATTCTGTCTGTTTTCGTTTCCAATAAATTATAAACAGTCTTGTACTGCAAATTTAATGAAATCACTACAATACTTGTCAGTTCAATACTTTTGAAAGTTAATCATGAGTGTTTTAAAAGTCGGATTATCGGTGATTATAAATCCAATTCAATTAGGAACAGGCGACATTATAATGAAATATTAAAGAATAACTCTACCTATATCTACTATTTGAGAGAATAAGTTTTAACTTCACCTAGTATTTTGTTCAACGAAGATATCTTTTAGAACAATAGTTAAAATACCTTTGTACGTAACTATGAGAAATATTTTTGTTCTAGTTGCAAACAAAAAGAACCTCCGTCTATTAAACAACGTAAATAGCTTTAAACAAATCGATAGCGACAGGTGAGCTGGCATAGCAACTGAGTGTAAGGACGCAGGCCTGCCGAACTGGATCTACCAAAGGGGATCCTTTAGACACGATCTACATCCTGCGTATTGTGATCGCTACTGCACTTTTGTGATGTAAAGCAGTTATCATTCCTCTCTCAACCGCATTGTATTAGACGTTTATCAAGCGTCTAATTTTATATCGCGTTTTTTTCAACGCCACGTGCGCTGGAAGACATATAGACAAGACAGGGGCTGTTTTAACAAGTTTATTACTAGTAATGGGGTGGGTTATGATTTATGGAGTGTCTCTTTCAGCTGTATTTGCTAGGGGATGCGCTTTATTGATGACACACGTACGTTTGTCGCGTGTAATGAATTTGTTTTCATCGTGCAGCGTGTTTAATAATTAGAACCAATGTTATATACAATGTTTGCGTTCCGTTATAGGTGGCTCCTATTATACTTAAAGAATTGTAATATTAATCATGAAAATGTATAAAGCAATGTATAAGGCAAATGTGTAAAATGTCAGAACAAAAATTTAAAAAAGAAGATAAAACAAAATGATATCTTCATGTCGTGGATTTGCATTTCGGAGGGATGCTCTGAGAGACAAGAGACAAGCGGAAACGCTTTGTGGCGAACGGAAATGAGGCATAATGCGATCACCATCTTGCATTCCTTCATTTTTTGTCTCGCAAATAAGTCCGACCAACAGGTTTGCGGGTGTAAGACATCTAAGTGCCACATTGGCTAAGGACGAGGCATTGCGCATTTTAAATTAAAGATCCAAATACTTTGACAGCAATCTTTCTAGTTACAAAAGTGTAACCATTTCTTTGTAGTTGTAAAAAGTGTTTGTGTATAATTTTATTAACCTGTGCTTCGTTTGTTCGCAGCAGCAGACAGCCAGGAATCTGGCAGTCCACCACCGAGTCCTACTGACTCCAACACATCGGAATCAGCACCCACCTTAGTTCACATCAAACAAGAGAACATGGCTCCAGGAACAGACGTTAAAGAATACTTCGGCACCGTTGACTTCGGAATTCCGGACACCTATCTACCACCACATTCAGCGGAATATGGAACCAATTTCTTGCACAGACCTCTAAACGTACCAAATGATAGGTATCTTGATCCCGAGAAGAGTCCAACCGATAAAGACAATGATTCAAAATTAGACGATTCTGATGCTCCGGAATATAACCTACCAATCGAACTAGCGTATAAGTCCGATGGAATTTTTGCTAGAGTCAATATACCTAACGGAACCAAATACGGACCATTCCGTGGAAAGTGGGAGAAATATCCCTTAAACAAGAAATATGCTTGGGAGGTAAGTTTTTTTTTCGATTTCTAATTAGACACGCCCTTGACAACGCCACAATATTTTGAGATTTGAATGAACCACTTGTAAATGCAACTTCGGGTTTCAGTGTTGGAATTAGGTGTCGAAAACAAATAAGTGGCCTTGTTAATAAATTATCCCTTAAAACTGAAGCTTTAGAGAACGTCTGACGTGGGCAATAAACTGTTGGTTTTATTGATGTTTTCGAGTAGCTGGTACTAACAATCTTTTTTGGTGCATTTTTTGCCATCGTGTCACAGTTCATTAGTGACAAGAAGGTGATTGTCTTTACTCTGATTTGAAAACTTGAGTACGCAATACAATTTTCGTTGTCTCGTTTTTATGTATACTGTTAAAGAAACAAACAATTATTTTTCTTCGTATCAAGTATGCTATGCAATTAGTCCTAACGTTTACGTTCGGGCCGGTTTTTGTAGCGAGCTTTACGGGCTTACCAAGGATAGAAGAGGATTATATTCTTATGTAGGTAACATAATAGTAATCTTAAGTTATTTATTATTGCGAGATAATAAGTCTCTCCGGGGATGTACCCATAAAAGGCGTTGAGCTAGGGGACAGCGGTGCGTTACACTGATGATTCCTTAGTCCTCCAAAAGCGCGGAGGAAAACTACCGAGTTTTAGTGGGTATAAACTCTTACGGTTGCGGGCACTTTTTGAAGGTTCCCCCCGTAAACAAAGAAAAAGTTAAGATTGTTAAACGGTAAACGAGTTGCTTCCATCAAAATTAAATAATTTAATATCTGGAATTTGATTTAATATTATAACATTATTTTTTTTTTGTTTTAAGTATAGTTTCCGTTATGTAGAGTTAATGTTCTGTGTATCTGTCTTAGATTCCGGGTAATTGGCAAAATTGCGAAAAGAAACATCGACAAAAAATATTCGAAAAAAAAGTCGTCGTCCTGATGTAATCATATCGTATTTAAGCGAAGTAAGAACGTCGGGTACAAGTGAATGCTCTTCGTAGGGCGTGTCTCGATTATCTGCGCATCGGAAGCGGAAATCAATTGTTTGATCCGCACACGGATTACATTAAACAGATATGAAAGTATTCGGTTTCTGCAATATTTGCGCTATAGAGAGACGCACCTTTGTTTATCTGTGGTGTTCTCTCTTCTGGGGATCGAATATTTTGGTAAAAATTTATCTACTATTGAAAGTTTAGGAGTCTTGGGAGACATTAAAAGGATTTTAATGTAATATTAATATTATATTTTTATAATAAGTAATAAATACCGCTTTACACTCATAGCCCCACAGGATTTTAGGATCCTGTGTCGTGGGTACCCTGGACAGATACAAATACAATTACACAACATCCAGACCGAGAACAGAAATCTAAATTCATCATTTAAACTTCTGCCCCGCGGGGAATCGAAACGAGGACCGTTCGAATGGTAGACCGGTATGGTAACCACTACACCACACGGGTCGTCGTAATATTACTGTTATTTACTAGATACCTGTGCAATTCTCGTTCCACGTACGCAAACTGAAATAAGTAGCTGGATACTATTTCAATTGAACAATTGTTGCTTGCTTTAATGTTTTAAAATATAGGTACTCTAAGGTGGACTGAGGTATTGCCTGAAATTGCAAGTGGATGTCCACGGGTTACAGTGACCACTTAACACCAGCTGGTCTGCCCGCTCGTTTGCTACTTTTATTCAATAAAAAATAATAAGTAATTTACAAAAGACCGGACGCAAGTCCATGTGATTCCTCAAGTCACGCCTACAATCCGGTGACAGATATTCTTGAATACGGCACAGATAGCACTTATTCGCTATATTGTGGGTGTCAAGTTGCAATCTAACCAAACTATTGTGATCTTATGAACAGAACACTTTGTTCCGGTTTTAAGGGGGACACATGTGCAATTTTTTTAACAGTTATCAAATATCTAGTGAAACATAATCACAAAGGATAGGTACAAAATTAAATGAACTTGAAACGTGGATACTTTATTGAAGAGATATGACAAAGCATTTTTTAAAAGCTCTCCTACAAATCCGTTGACCTATCCTCTAGTGCTGTTTCATTGGCGATGGCGACCATAGGTGGCTAATGTATATGCTTGTTAAGTTGACTCATAATCTTCAACATTATACTTTTCATCAGGTGGCTCATCTCTGTACTTGTTAAGTTAATATAATAATATAATATAATATTATTATATCTTGGGACAACTCACACACGGTCATCTGATTCCAAATTAGGCAGAGCCTGTGCTATGGTAACCAGACAACTGATAAACAAACATAAATATTTTTTAAATACATACTTAAATACATTTTTTTATACCTAGACACTGAACAAATATTCATGCTCATCACACAAACATTTGTCCTGGGTGGGAATCGAACCCGCGACCTCCTGGTTAGCAGTCACGTTCGCTAACCACTAGACCACGAGGCATGTCATAATAATTATAATCTTCAACATTGCACTATTCATCAGGTGGCTTATCTGTATGCTTGTTAGATTGAATTATAATCATCAACAGTGCGCGCTTGTTACCCTTGGCTTGATCTAGCGACTGTACGTGACGCCAGGGTAAATGTGCCAATTGCGGGCACGTCATTACGAGGTGCGGAACGCTGACCGCGCTTCCGCGCTATCGAGTGGAAAGGCTCTTTGATGCTTTATCCCGTGTGACGTCACATTACATTTGTTAAAGGCGTTGTCGCCATTGATATACATACTTGACTCGCTCCAACTTTTACTATTAAATTAAGTGCAATATTTTTTTAAATAAAACTTATTTTAATCAATTAACTTACGACTTATATAAACTTGTTTAATTTAATTTCATAAATTTAATTCATTTTGGAAATTCATATACAGTAAAAGCTAAATATGGATTGAACTAAATGTTATTGTAATGCTTCCTAGTTGACTCGTTCAAATTTTTACTTTTAAATTATATGCAATAACGGGTATGTTTTTTAATAAAGCTTATTTTAATCACTAAATTACTGTTTATTTAAACATATTTAATTTAATTCATTTTGAAAATGTCTACACCGAAAAAGGTAAATATGAATTGAATTGAAAGTTACTGTAAGACCTGTATATACCTATATTTGTTCAAATAACATATTTTGATTTAGTTTTTATAAATATCAATGGTAGCCGCGCAAATAATTTAAAATGACAAGGACATGTTGGCAAAATTATAATTTCTCTATATTTCCGTTAGTTCTTTAACTTCCAAATTTAAAACAGAAATGGTAGTCTTAACCCATGTCGAATCCGTTCATACCTGCAATTACACAAAGAGATCGGATTAATTCAATAAAATCACGTATCTACGTAAACTTAAAGGGGTGACACATATTTACAGTCTAGTGAAGCGGTAACATTATCTAACCACCGTTTCACAAGTTGCGATATCTCAATAAAGAATTATAAATAAAAAAGTACGTACTAAAAAACGTATCCGGGTAATCAAAGAATTCTTTATGTGACGCTCCCGTGTCAAAGTGCAATAAAAGGTTGCGTACGAATAAACCTTAATTTTGACTAAGGCGTGACCCCCGTCAACAATTTTTTATCTTCAAATTTACACTTTTTAAAGAAAAAAAATGACGAGGTAACGGTAAAGTAACAATGTGACATGTCAGTGTGCGATTTTTTAAATTAAAACTTGATTGGCAAGTTTTTTATTAAAAGAAATCTCCGCGAAATATCTTCAATTGCATCTCTTCCTTTTGAGTTTTCTATTATTCGGATTTTGTATACAGTTTTTTTCATTTGATAAAATCCAAGATGTGTGTCAAAAATTTCACACGCATTACGGAATCCGTTAGCGGACACGATCTGGACTGTAGTTGTTGAATAACTTACCTACTAATTTGAAACTAACTACTCATTAATTATTTTCTCAATACTTAATATTATACAACGATTCTCACATTTATTTATCTGATATATTTAGCCAGCACCAAACTATAGATAGCACATAGGCCCAAACTAAAATTCACGTGCGATTATCGAGGTGTACAAAATTTCTAATAAAATTATTCATCCTGGTCCAAAGATACCCTGTGAACCAATCGTCATTACCCATCCAATGAATTTCAGATGAGTGAAACAAGTTTGTTACAAAGCGATCATTTTCCTAGATGTCAATCAAATTATTATATGAATTTATAAAGTCATTTGCATAACATATCCCTCAGGGTGCGTCTATCAAAATTGATGTGAAATTGGCACATTGTGGATCCCGCTAATTATAATTGCAATTTTTATATCATTGCGAATGAAAAATTCTATTGAATAACGTCGGTAATGTTTGGTTTGGGCCTGACAAAGAGAATTGCCTATGAATGTTTTATTGGACCCTGTTTATTTTTCGCTGTGAAGCGTTGGTGCTCGAATAATTTGTTTGTAGTGTTATTGTTAAATCGTAACATCGAGCTTGTTGACTTTTAGCTATGTTATATTGGGTATATCTATATATTTTAGTATTTTTTGGCAGGTATCTAGTCCTATATACATATTTAATCCGTAAGGATTTGCGAAGGTTCTTATATCTAACCGTCTTAATACTTAGAACCAGTTAGTTTGTTATACTTATAATGTTTTTACGTTCTTCCTTTTCTGAAGAAAAATCTTGTACAGAAAAAGAGGTAGATACTTAGGTGTCTATTTATAATATTAAAATTAGTTTCTTACTTCTTTACTAGTTAATTATTGTAATTATTGGCTTAATCTACTTATATGTACTTGCCTTATATACATATATTAATAAAAAAGTATTCGCAAATATAAATATATGAAAAGAATGAACGAATAAATAAGCCTCGGATATTGTAATGTTCTATGGTTAAAGTAAACAACTGGCGTTGTCAACAAATTCATAATCATTCATTTTAAAATAAAATAAATTCCAGCGGCTCAAACTCGGACTTTCGATCCCAGTAGCGTCGAATCCGTTGCATTACTGTCAAAATATCTGTCATATTCGTGTGACATCCTTTGAAAATAGCCACCCCCTTCGGCAAAGGATTAGCTTATATAGGCCCGCGTCCCCATTACATCTTCATTACGGTAGGCGGCTGACATTTCTGCCTATTGTTGTATTCGGAATAATAAATATAAAAAATGTTATTGTTACAGCATTTATTGCCGCTATTGATAATATTTATACGATCCGTGATCTCCGTTTACAAAAACCGTACAGATGCCGCGCAATGTGTTTGGGATAGCGATCGAATGTAACGTCATCTTTACCGATATTGGATTTTGATTCTATCTAACAAGCAATATTTTCCAAATCTATCGTCGTTTTCTCACTTTCTTGCATTTTTCTATTAGGTACTTAGATACATTGTCTTTGTAAACGTTAAAACATTTTGTTACTAGTTCTGTCCTTACATTGACATCCAATTGCCATAATTTTGATTCGTAGGCGTTTTTTACGGTTCATTTATACGTTTGGTTTACTTACATGTTATTAATGTAGTTTCTACCTTAACCAATTCTGAAACGTAGTTCATATCGTCGTGCGTAAACTTGTAAAATTTTTATCTTGTTTTCCTAAACGTTATTTATTCACACATGATAGACTTTTAGAACTAAGATGATCATCGTAGTTCTGTCTTCCTTTCTTTCTTTTATTTCAAATTTAAGTACCAACGGCGACATCAACATTTTTCTGTCTTAATCCCAATAATACTAGAGCGTAGAATGGTGGTTTTAGCGCGGTTTGCGAGGTACTGCCGCTAAACCTATTTCCACCGTGAAGCAAATACATGGACTTTCAAAAAGGTATGTTGCTGCACAAACAGCAACGCATTTATATTATGCAATACCTCAGATATTACTCAAGTAGGTACTATTTGAGGTTCAATATGGCTGTCCATGGGGTTGCCCGTTTTCTATTCCAATAATATATAAAAAGTATAGTTATCTGGGTAGGTAGATTAAATCGCATTAAGTCCTTTCATAATTACTTGAAACTTCATACACTTCATTTAGTAGAAGATAGAGATAACCAAACGTTAAAAAGATACTTGAACCTTCATATTATTTATTAATCCGTAACAATTAATCAAGCGAGTCTAAAAGCTAATTCATCGTTAATTTCGACTGCTCCAACATCTTCATTGCACTCTTCTCGAGCATGTTGATAAAGTGGCGTTATAAATATCGCTAACAGAAGGGAGCTTCCCCTTCTATCTAAACATTTCTTTTATTATTAACAAGCAGACACTTATCAGTTAATCTTACACCGTTGCACAATGGTAGCTAATCTCCGGGTGTGATAGAAATTTATCTTCGCCGTATCGACGGATCATTGTCACTGCGTCTCACCCCTCGATATGCCTGTTACGGAAACATTGACAGTTTGTTTGGGGTTGGCACTGTCATAATTTTGCGGTGTAATTTTGGTTAGCAGAAACATGTTTTTAGATCATGAATTAATTAAACGCGTCACACAAAAACATTAGGTAGTTGGTTGCGGTAAATACATTTTTATGAAAGTAAGAGAAAGTTTAGTTGGAATTAACGTAGCCTAAATAATTCGCTTAGCGTGTTCGAACTCGCAATAAAGTCTCATTGCAAAGTTTACTCACGAGTCGTCTTTCTGCGGATTCTTATTTCTACCAATATTTTTCCCAACAAATTCGTGTTCGCAAAAACAGTGCGGGCGTGCACAGTGGGGCAATATTTCATCTGAGCTGGCCAGAACAATAATAGCCCGTGGAGTTGAAGCCACGGCACGTTCGCGCCACAATGTTAGGCTACCACCATTATTCGGTGATCTCTCACCTCCCTGCTGAATCATCGGGATACGGATTCGGAAAGAGGACGCGCGTAATTCACAGGGCTCTCGGTAAACTGGTTGGTTCTCTACAATCGCCAGCATCCGTGTAGACAAAATAACGAAATACCCCGAAAGCAATACGATATATGCATCGGTTATTGGGTTAGGTTAAGACTTGTTTACTCTGAGAAATCGGCAGAGGCGATTGTTGATGCGTGGGATGCCAAGTGGTTAACATTGGCGCTGTAAATATTCCGCAGTTGAATTCAAAACAATGCTCTTTGAACGCCCCTGAGTTCTATAGATATGAAAACAGGAGTTTTGAATAAGCATTTCAAAAGAAAGTCTTAAAATCAACCATTTATCAACAAACATTGATTTCGTCAATGTTTTTTTTTTATATTTAATTTAAGAAAACGTCATAATTGCTGAATATTACGTTTGGTTTTGAGTATGGATTACAATTTTCAATACAGTAGCGAACAAAATATCTAAATCCGCCGGACTCCATTAATACTTTATAATTTTGTTATTTTTTTATGTTATGATGTGATGCCGTTTTGACTCTCCGGTTACCGAGTCCTAAAAGGCGAATACGTTTAACCAAATAATTCCGGCTCCTAGCAATTGTCACC
>DWNH01000630.1:0-14026 GCA_018249895.1 Tiana niger
CAGTATCGAAGGCCATAGATTAATAGTTAAATTTTTAACGACATAAACCAATACTCTTCTTTTATTTGCAGACTATTCTATCTTAGCCAAAATATATTGTATGTTTTTACTATATTATATAATTAACTTATAATATTATCAATAATGATTATAATATAAATGATATATAACTTTGCTTTGCTATTAGGATAATGAAATTTCGTTGTTTGCTTTTCAAATTGTTCAAATAATTGCTTAACAGATATAAAAACGTAAGAATGCAAAAAGATATAATTATTGTGATTTTATAATATAAGGTCGCGTCATAGTCGCGTTTGTAAGAAATAAATACAGTGACATCTGGTGGTAAAATTTTTTTAACCCTTTCATATCAATTGCCAAATTTTACAAGTGTTAAGACGTCTGAAAGTTATTTTTTGTTTTTGCAGAAGGTATTCTATCTCTCTGTATATAATTTTAATATCTCAAACAGCTATTTATTATACATATAGCCCTAAAATCCCCCAAAGTGCTTAAATAGCAAAACTTGATGAATATTTCATGCATTTAAACGTTAGCTTTATTAGACCATAATAATATATCTTAAACAATTTTTGGTGGTGGTATCTCTAAAATAAATAAAGTTATGCTAATATTTCACACTAGCGCCATCAGTTTCAAAAATTTCATATAAGCACTTGAAGGGTTAGTAAATCAATAGGACGCCTAAAGACAAAGTGCGGTCCAGCACAAAGCGTTATCACGGCGGTGAGGCTGCATCTGAATCTGCGATCTGAAATACACTTCGGTATCCAATAGCGAGGAATCATGCATTCTTGCCGGTAAGTTATTAGAAACTTAATCTAATCTACGAAATTTTAGACAAAGTATTATTTTTATTTATTTTAATCAATATTACTGTTAACTTTCCACATAGGAAGGTATACATTCTTTTTTTACTGATAAACTTAAAATAGAGGTTTTTGATTGTATGTTTAAGGAATTTCTAAGAAAGTACGGTCCGGTCTTAAAATTATTACATATTATATTATAATAATATTTGGAAATATTTACGTGAAGTAAATTGAGCGTTGCCATTCTCGGGAATTAAGGTGTGGTCCTCCTATGTAAGTACACGGGTAGCAATAAATACACTGCAACATAAGGAATAATTAGCGAAGGTATCTTTCCGGTGAAAACTACACCTGCTCTATAATTTAAAATGTGATTGATACGCGAATCAGTAAGTTATGCGGCAAAAGGGTTAAAAATTAAATGCCTTCCTTCTACATATTGATTTTATAAAGTGACAACGCTCAATGTACGACCTCACTTTTATATTACATTTTACAGATTGAAACTTAAAAAAAAATTATTGGTACCTATTTAAAAATTAAAAAGCGGTGTCTATTTAAAAGCAATAGAGGCATAAACCTAAATAATAAAATTGCCCGTTTTCATAATAAATGTTTTATAAATTCCAGTCCGGGAAACGCTAGTGAAAGTATAAAATTTGATGTATAAAATTATAAGTTATAAGTAGTATAATCAATATTTTTTTCAGGAGCCCAGTTCCATGGGCCAGAGACGAAGAGGATGAGTATGACCAAACCCATAGCCAGGGACATGGCCACGGGACTGGAGTACCGGTGGAGTTTATAGTTGACAAAAAGAAGAAGATCGAAGAAGACGCGGAGAGCACTTCGTCTGAGACTTCTTTCGTTGACCGCTAAAATTGCATTTTTCATCATAGCCCTATGTGGCGAAAAATGATCATTAAATAAATATGTAGTGTTGTAGTACTCTTTCTTGTATTATTTTTTCCCCATAACCATGATAATTCCAAATTGATACTTAAATTTAGGCTAGTTATATATTAGTCAATACCAAAAATCTTTTTGAGATGGTGGAATGATTTCACTTGTTTATGCGTACGTAACTTACAAAAAGTCACGAATTCGATTTCTTGTGGATACAGGCGCCAATGTCTCGGTTTTGCCGGTAAGTTAATTTAAGTGTGATCGTAGTGAGAGTAATTATAAACTATTTGCCGCAAATAATACAGAAATTAAAACATATGGTGTCATCTTAAGAATTCAATTTAGGTTTACGTAGATCTTTTAAATGGACAAGACGAAAATTGAATGGTCAGATACAAGTATCGAAGCTTTTGAGCAGTTAGGTCTGCAAAATGCTGTTACCTTATCCCATCCTACTATAGACGACTTATGACAGATGCGTCCGATTCATGTGTCGGTGCTGTGTTGCAGCAAAAGATAGATGGCAAGTGGTTACCATTGGGTTATTTTTCTAAGGCATTAGATATCTGTTACTCAAAAGAAGTATTGTACCTACTTATGATAAAGAGTTAACTGCTATTTATATGGCTATGGTACATTTTCGTAATATGATTGAAGGGAGACAAGTAACTATTTTTACCGATCATAAACCTCTAATATATGCTTTTTTCAAGTAAGGCACAGGTAAAGAAATTCCTCGAAGGGCTAGACAACTGTTGTATTAGCGAATTTATAAGCGACATACAACATTTAAGCGGTACAGATAATATAGTCGCAGATGCGTTATCTCGTGTAGATGCCTACTATTTCTTGTCCCACAACAATAGATTACGAGGAATTGGTGCAGGCACAGGAGAGCGAAGATCAAGTTACCTCGGAGCCGAACGGTAATTTAATATTGACTGAACTGAATAAATCACTGAACTTATCACTGAAAAGTGAAAAGCGAGTATACTGCGAAGTTTCAATGAATAATGCTAGACCTGTTTTTCCTTTAAATTTTAGAAAAAAGCCTTTGAGAACATTCACAACATTAGTCATTCTGGGATACCTACGTGCTACTCGGAAAATGATTAGTCAAAGATTTTTTTGGTCCCATATGAACATAGACATAAATAATTGGCTTAGAGCATGTAGGTATTATGTGTCAAAAATGTAAAATTAATCGTCATACAATTTTAGACTTAGCTAATTTTCCTCCTAGTAGTAAATTTGAACACATTCATACAGACATAGTAGGTCCTTTGCCTACGTCACGGCTAGGATGTCGTTGTTTTATTACAATTATTAACCGCTTTACTAACAGGGATGTTTGTGTATCAATCGATAGGTTATTTGTTGGATGAAGAAAATAAATGTTTAGATAATAATGTATTTAATAGTAGTAAATATAATATTTTGTCCCATAACAGCCAACATGTAATTAGATCGCCCGCGGTTATAACTAAAACTACGCGCAGTGGCCGAAAAGTAAAGTCACCTGTGCGATTTTTATAATGGTACTTGGCTAATAAATTTTAAGAATAACAAATTACGGAATAAATAAGATATAAATGATGTAAAATCACTGTTTTCTATTATATTTGTTTATTTTAACTCAAAGTCGGTAGTAACAATTCACTTCTAAATTTAAATTTTGAGCAAATTTTTTTTTGCCTATAATAAAAATGAACAGTTATCAGTCAAAAAACGAAGAAAATATTATTGCCCAACAAGTTATAGAGATGGAAGAGAAATTTGAAATATACGGGACACTTGTTATCATCGTTGCCGAAGTATTCACATTATTGTGCGTGTGCTTTTGTGGAAATCGTTGTTGTACGGGCGCTATGAAGTGGATCAGGAAAGACTTAACATCATTGTGGCCTGCAGGACCAGCCAGTACAGCTACCGTGCAGCCAACCACATCGCAAGTTCAAGTATGTTGTGAAAATCCATGTTAGTTTGATTAAAAATCGATAGAAAACAGTGGTTAATAATTACTTAATGATTAATGACCAGTTAATAAAGATAAATGGCTGTTTATATTTCATGCATTTATCACATATAATTTTTAAATTTGCCATATGTATCTTTTTTTTTTGCTATAATGTGACATACTTTTTCTGGACATAAAGTTTGCAATAATTTTCATACTTTATTTGAAATTAAAATAAATTATTCGTTTCAGTATAATTTTTGCAATATAAGTGCAAACTTTGTTATTGTAATTGTAAAGACGATACCTAAGTAACATGAGATACTTGTTTATGTCTAATGGATGGTCACGTAGGCGACTGCCCATGCAATTCAGCACATTCCTGTGTGCCTTTGTGTTTCAATTTATGATTTTTAAATTTTATAACTTTCTTGTTTGAATGATGAACTTTAATTTTTTTAAGAGGGGGATGATTGTAGGGACGTGGCTGAAAATGCTGACTAGTATAATTTGCAAACGTACGTTTCCGCGCACGCCACTTGTTTCCACAGTCCTACCATATTCAGGTAACGCAGTCGTGTGCTAATATTCTAAATTACCTGTATCGTGTAATACATGTTTTGAGTGTGTAAATCGTTAGTAAACAGTTATCAAGACCTTGATTTTTATTGCTAACAACAACCTTTTGATTTAACCTTTCCTCTTACATTCAATAACATAATATATAAATAACATAATAATAAAATTCATCATCAACCCATCATAGTCCCACTGCTGGGCACAGGTCTCCTCTCGAATGAGAAGGATTTAGGCCACCGTCCACCAAGCGGGCCAAAAGCGGGTTGGTGGACTTCACATGCCTACCGAGAATTTTTTTTTTAACTCTCAGGCATGCAGGTTTCATCACGATGTTTTCCTTCACCGAAGAGCTAGTGATAATGAATTATTGTATAATACGCACATACGCACATAGCATCGAAAAATGGTAGGCCGAAATTCAATCACTAGGCTGTCACTGCTCTATAATAAAAAAAAAAAATATTTTATAATAAAATTAACCTTTAATAACTCAAACTGTAGAACATCATACACGAAATCCTTCTATATTTTAATTTCAGTTTAAGATACTGGGATTAATTATTAAAATATTTAATTAATGAATAAGAAATAATATGTCGAGCGACCACGTTCAAATATTAATGAGTTCATCTGATTTTTGCATTTAATTATAACAAGTTCTTAACTACAACTTAATTTAGTTTTTTACATCCATAGGAAAGTTACAACAGCTATTTCAAATAGCATTATTGGAGCCTCAACACGACGGTTTATAGACTAGTTTCGAATGAATATAGTTTTTTCACACTCAAAGCTATACCACTTTTGTCATAATCTTTTGCAAAATATGGAAGTTCTATATCTAGGTACGAGGGATAATTAAGAGTTATTACGGAATTATCGGTGATGCTTGTATAGTGTGACCATGACTGTATATTTATACTTAAATAATAAGTGCTCTACAATATTTATCAGTTAGTCTAAGTTTTCTTAATTCTGTGAAAGTATTAAATTCTTATTACTCGAAGTTCTTATAATAATCGAACTTTTATACTAATTTTAAATTTTCTTTTTAGTTTCCGTAAACTACATATGTTATACAAAAATTTACTCGTGTAAATTGTTAATGTATCCGCGGTAAAACACAATTGTTTTTAATTTAGTAAATAAAATATAATCTCAAACGTGAATCGAAAATTGAGTAATTAGTTTTGAAGAATTGACACGAAGACGCGTTTTTCATATTCTCCCGCTACATTATTTTTACAGATACATGTCTATCAATTTGGTAGCCTTCCTTATTAGACTGTGAAAAAAAACTTCTTACTTCTTCCTAATTCTACTATTATAATATAAATTAGATATATTTAATTTATTGATTCTGAAATTTTTTTGATTACATACCGTGCCTGTTTTACTTTTAATAACGAACAGGTAGCTCAATAAAAAATGAGCAATAAAACTGCATTCGAAAAAAAAAACTTAAATTTATTAAGATAGAATAGGAGAATAATATGATAAGTTAGAAAAAAAATCATACCATATTCACCCGTTTTATTATAATATTACTTACCCAAGCTACCTGTATCGATTTAATTAGTTAAAACTCGAAAGTGCAGCGTTCCACAACGTTGCGCAATACAATGCTCGATGCCGACTAAAACATTGGACAGTGAATAGTGCACTAATAAGATTTTAACTAGTCAAGATGGCCAAAAGGCCATGACGCCGTTCCAAACCAAAATGAAAAGCTTTACTTGTCAAGTGTCAACTCCACTGCCATATCTCAGATCTGATTCAAAAAAGGGCGGGAAACTCGTGATGAATTCGTGTGTAATGTTCATTGCATTTATTTCATTAATACTTATTATAAAATGTGAAGTCCACCAACCCGCACTTGGCCAGTGCGTTGGACCATGGCCTGAATCCTTCTCTTTGGAAGGACATCCGTGCAGCAGTGGGACAATGATGGGTTGATGATGATAAGGTATTGTAGCAATTTCTATAAACACCTCCTTTAAATTGTGTTGAAATGATTGGACGGATTTAGTGCATGGTTCACTTGTAAGTTTGTTACGTAGTTACTGCAATTTAAAAACCATCTATAAATATAAATAATAATAAGTAATCTATTGTTGAATTAGTTAAAACTGTAACTCTAATAGTTGCATTTATTGTTTCCCATTAATGTGGTTATTTTTTGTTTTCAGCCTCGAATATTTTAATGTATTCTGATGCTATGAAATCTAGGTCTCTATTACCTTCTTATTGTCAGATTCATAAATTATTACTTCATCTATCCACTCGATTTTTTTATTTGATAGCAAGCCATTCCACTGTAAATTATAGAATTTAAATAAGAGTCTTGATCTTTAATCTCGATAAAGAATAGAGATTTCTCTCGTCCTTATTGTTGTAGATTTTTATTATTGTCATTTCTACAATAACACTATATAAAAAAAGTTTATATACATGCATGTCATTAGACCATAAATAGGTTCTGTGGTGCCTTGTAGGGCACCTTACTATTTGTACTTGAATATTGTGTATAATCACCATATCCAACTAAAAATAGAGCTGTGTTAAGTTAAAATTAGATAAGGCTTGTATTTGACATCAATCGGAATGAAGCACAATTGCCAATTGTGTCCAAAGTTTGCCAGAAATTGATGGAAACTAGCACTTCAACCTCTATATAACTATGTTGGTACACTTAAAATTTAGGAAATAAAAGCAATATTATAAAAATCAACTTCAAATTTATTTAAACTTCTTATTTTGTTATTTTACGGAATTTACGCAATACAAATGTTTTAAAATATAATTACAATAGTTAACAGTTATTAAATTTTAAATGCAGATTTATTAGTAACAATGTCATGGTGAAGTGCACATTACACAAACAGCTATGCATCTCATAGTCGAAAATATATTTTAACTACAAAAAGTAACCAATCCTCATAGTGGTATACTATTAGCCTACAATTTTACTACAAGGTTCAATATGGATTAAATCCCATTTTAGTGCCACTACAAATAAAATTATTTCTCCAGGCAAGTATTAGGCATTTAAATACGCTATTAAACTAAAGGAAATACAATACCGTAATAACCACCAGAAAACAACTAGTCTTAAATAGCAGATACAAATAAGCCATGACATTGAATTTTACAGATAACATCATCTTCATTGTTACAATTTATCAATACAAACGACAAACACAAATCCGTATTGGGAACACTGTCAGTAAGCGTCCTCAATTCCTCATTGAATTTATACTTAGAAACCAATTTAGGGGAATCATTGAATAATGTAATAAAACAAAACTTAATATTATTGTATAATTGTATAGCGTCACCTTTGGTGGAATTATCCGTATACTTTCGCTAAGTTAGGATTATAGTGCATAAAGCACTGAGGCTTTTAACACTATTATTGATGCGAGAGGCACAAGGACTGGGCCGCAGCCCTCCTCAGCTTGCTCTTTAGTCATCTCACATAGGGTCCATTCCACGAGCACGGTCATTCAAACAATCAACAACTTAACTCTAATATAATATGTTGTGTCTGGTGTGGTGCTACGCGGAGAACGGAAGCGACCCTCTCATAATATTCTAATGATACAACTGTACAACAGTCACATTCCGTTGGCAAAATTAAAATAAAATAAATATTATTAATTTAGCTACAAATTGCCTAGTTACCAACTGGAATGGGCTTAGTGAACACGCGGGTGGCGAATAATGAGTCCGTTTTACTAGAGGTACGTATTATTATTAATCATTATATTATGTTTAAGTGAAAACGGCCCTCAAAACGCATTACATTACACCTAAACGATTGAAATAATAATTTACGACAAATATTTACAAATCATCGCCGCTATCCACATTTAAATAAGTAACTTAAATAAGAATAATTTAAGATAGATATTAGGGATATACTAATAGGAATCAGTCATTCAGTATCGACACTGATCGCTCAGGGAACCGATGCCGTTCGTCTCATAAAACAAGCTCCTGTGTGCAGGGCGTCCGGCGCGGGGTGTCGAGCGCTTGGGAACATATGTGGCGCGGCCCGCTCACGGCGCGCTGCACGGCTCGGAGCCCCTCCCGCGCCGGCCAATGCCAAACTCAAAGGATGACGCCCAATCAGAACACGAGCCGCTTCATCGTCATATGATTTCCGGATGATAATCGTGCTTGAAATGAAGACTAATTATATCCTAGAAGTGCACTCGGCGTGCGGAGAACGGGAGGACGCGGGCGCGCAGCCCGGTACGGGCGCGACTCGATGACGATTTCTTCCACCGCTTAAGTCGTATCTCCATACGTACCGATGCGTACCTCTTCGATCGCTCTCTTCCATTCTAGTGCAAAAGATTCTGGGTCTTCCAAGAAGTACGTACGGTTTGGCTGAAATTAAAACATTCTCTTTAAAATGAATTCCATAAAGATGTTTGTATCTTTATATTCACGTCTCATCATGTATCATAAATAATACATTGTGCTATCGGCGATTAGAAAACTTACCGTGTGAATCCAGAATACTCTAAAGGACTTTTCTTCCACACGCAATTCTGGTGACCACGGAATTTCCCCCTTGAGTACCATATTGACTGGATCTACATAGAAAAGGCGTGGACCCGTTGTAAGCAGCAGCATGCGACGTCGAGCAAACAGGCCCTTCTTCTTATCCACTAAGCCTTGTTTTAAAATTAACTCTCCATCCACAAATTGATGATATTTATTTTCTCTAGCTTGAATTTCGAGACGACGTCGTCTTTCTTCAGAACTGATGTTTAATATTCCTGAAACTAATATTTAAAATGTTTTATATTATGTAATTAGAAACTTATTCGTTGACACTAACTCAAACAAAATTATTTGCACACAAACTGTTAATATGATTAAGTAATAAAATTTTGGAATGAAATGGTAGGTATCCATTCAATCAGAATACTGTGCGTACATTTTTTTAACAGGTCAGCCGGGCGTGTCCAATCATTCACGTCAAGTTGCAAACGGCTGAGAACGCAAGCTCCTGCGCCGCGCCGGGAAGTTGACGTCACACATACCGTAGGACCGTAAGTGCCGTAAACCAACAACATAAAGGACGTCCGTATAGAATATGAATAGCAATGAGCGCGATGACGTGGCGCAATGAATACAACATGTGCAAAGATTATGTTACTAAATTACAATACGTTGAGATTCTGTGAGATATAATTGCACACCCACTTTATACTACTAGCTCTGAATTGATTCAACAGAAGCCAGGATTGTACCCCTTTCATACATTTAAAAGGACTGCGTGAGGTAGATAGGTTATTATGTACAAACAAATTACAGAAAACCTCAAATTTCAAACTTTAAAGTATAAAATATTTCTAAAGTCCAAAAAACTATAATTGTGACTGAACTTTTCTTAATTATGTTGGCTACTAAATGATTATCATTAGTACATACATACCTACTTGTTTAAAATAAATTAAGAAATATTTTCGAACTTTTTAGTTTGAAATGGGTTTTAATTATTGTTACTTTTAAATAGTGTGTCATGCAAAAAGAAACTAGTATTACCTTTAGATGTAGATAGATCAAATTCCCACAAGCGCATAATTTGGTCATTTCCTAATCCCGGTTCTAGGTGTTCCGGTACACTATATTCCTCTAAATTCGGTCGAATGGTTGGTGGTGTTTGCTGCCAAATATTTTCCCAATCGATATCTGCGAAAAATGGGTGTTGGCGGATACTAATATACGTAGTACCAGGATCATTGGCTCCTAATCTTTTTGAATAGTCTACAACTAGAAGCTTCTCGACTAAATCTTTTGCATCAACAGGAAAACCTTCAGGAAATACATAGTCTGTTTTGAGAATTTTTTGGTAAGTCAGAAATTCGGTAGGAGCATAAAAAGGTGGCAAGCCCGATATCATCTGGTAAATAATACAGCCAAATGCCCAGAGATCGGAGGAACGTGTATTCACCCGATTTTGCAGAAGGTCGGGGCTGACGTACTGTGCTGTACCAACGAAGCTAACTTTCCTTGTGCGATCATATCTTGTCGGACTTCGGTCCTCGTCCTCATTTACAGGAGTTGGTTCAGGAGGTGAGCGTATTTCTTCAGGGTCCAATATCTTTACAGTTCCAAAGTCAGCTATTTGTAAATGCATATTTTCATCTAATAATATATTTTCTGGCTTCAAATCGCGGTGTATTATTCCCTCAGCGTGCATTTTTTCTAGCGCTAGTAACATTTCAGCCGCATAAAATTTTGCTACATTGACTTCAAAAGAGCCAACTTTATTATTAATATAATTCGATAGTTCTCCGTTCTTTGCATACGACAAAACAAAGTACAACCTCTCGTCGTCTTGAAAAGTACAATAAAGCTTTACAAATCCGTGAGGGACGTTAAACAGCATGTTTAAAGCATCTTTCTCACGTTTTACGTATGGAATTTTCTTGTTACGAATAATATATGGTTTTTCGCAAACTTTAACTGAAAAGAAAAATAACAACAGATTAAAATTAACTTCCAATTCCATAATTGACACAGATATTAAAGTATTCTAAATAAATATTCTAAGTTCTATAACTTACTTGCATATTCCTTTCCAGTGTGAATATCTTTTGCAAGAAACACTGTGCTGTAGCAGCCATCACCAATTACTTTGCCAAATATATAGTCCTTGGCAGTTCTCTTTGTATGTCTGTGCGACTGGCTGGAGGATGCTGGCGTGGAGGTGGGTGTCGGCGCCGGTGCCGAGGCCGCCTGAGACGCTTGCATCTTGACCGGTGATTCTACAGTAGCCTCCGTCGTGGCAATTGGAGCCCGCACTTCACTACCGGCACGGCCGTTCGACTGTAACCAAACAAGAGAGAGAGTTTAATAAAGGCGAGAGCGGTGAATCATGATGACAGAGACTATATCAATGTTTTGTTGATAGAATCAAGCAAAACTATATCCATAAAATATATTATGGACGCCAGTGTTTGTTTAGTTTAGAAATATTCACTGAATAGAGGATTATGAGATATGATGATTTAATCCAACTATAAATAAACAATACTCCTACGTCGCCTAGTATGACATCTGACATGTCAAAATAACACACTTTTTAAAATAAAATGTTTATAAGGGCTTCGTTACGCACAACTAGCTGAAAATAATAATATTATTAATGTAACGGTACGGCACGGTCGGTAAAAGTTACTCACTCACAGGTGAAGTTAATTGAGAGAAAATTTAAAAAGATGACTAAGAGCGCATGCTAATGATTAAGCTTATAACTAAACGAGTCATGTATTTGAAACGTTGCCTCCACGTTCATTGGCCTCGCCAACAGTTCGATGATCCAATTTCTAGGAGTTTTTTGTTCATTTTCTTGCAGACGTTTCGGACAAATAATTCCGCTTCCATTCAATAACATGAGCCAGAATGAATAAGAAAGAACGTTAACTTTCTATTTGGTACCAAACCTACAAACACGTCAATTAACGGATTTTTTTGTTGTTGAGAAAAAACTTGCGAAAACAGGACGGTATTGTCCTGCCGTTAAATTAAAAAGACAAACAGACTTGCCGGGGATGTCTCATTACAATCAAGACAAATAAATTACCTAGATTTTACCGTCAGTTAAGTAAGCGGAAACCATTTACTAAAACAAAAAAATTAATTGCGTATCTTCCTTGTGTTTGTTACCTTTAACTAGTTAAGATGTTTCTGCTTGCGAGTATTGATAGCGTTTTGGTAGCAAGAATTAACAGCGATTCAGAGTGTGCTACGGCGAATGAGTATGGTCGATTTAAGTGGCGCATGAGTCACAAAATAAGCGAGGTGGTCCATGCAGACCGCAAGTGGGTCTCGCATTCCGCGGCGGCGGCGCGGAGCGGTTTACACCGCCACAACGGTACTCGGAGCGCATTCCCACCGCAACGCATTCCGCGGCCCGCGTGTACCTACTCCGTACTCGACCTCGATCCCCCACTATTGCGAGACCCTCTACGTCGTTGACCGCACCTACAACACACATCGGGCAGTTCTTTCCTTTACGTGCCCGCATGCATGCGACATTTACAAATGTTGGATTCTAGGGCGTACCGTATAGTAAACATACACCTTCCTACTATACACAGGCAAATCATAAACAATGTTTCAAATGTGCTTATGCCTCGAGATCTTAACGTTGAATCGACAATATTCGACATTACATCCGGCTCAAACCTAAGCTTTAACAAGGCACGTAAAATATATAATTCCGTTCATTTATTTGAATCTAGGTTATTTATAGCGTGTCGTCCTTTAACTGTATATTTATAATTAACATTCATTTTCATTCAGCACTGCGCTTCAATTCACGATCTCTATAATATAACTTATCTTATCGTTAAACATTCACCAGGTTGTCCATGCAATAAATGAATGACTGTTTTTATGACAATTATTATCGTCTCTTATTTACAATTTGAGCTTGTTTTGTGTTATTATCGAATATATGAAAGACAATTTTATAAATAACTGATAAATGTAAATAATAAACTTATCCAGTTGGCCTGGCTTTATTTAAAATATATGTTTGATGTTATAGATATATGTTTCAGTATTCCTTTTTTAATCTCCAAACTTTCATTATAGGTACATACTTAAATATATGATTACTAATGAATCAAGATATGTATAGCAATAAAGGTAAAAGGTAAAAACATATACCAATGAAATTTTATAATATAATTATTTATGCCTATATGTGCGGTTGCTTTCACGTTGAAGATGAGTTAAGATTAAGCGATATTCCTTCATGACTGACATTCTCCAATGAATAGCTTACTTACACAATGACGTATGAAATAACAAAGAATTTACAGACATGTCCTTATACTATACATTTCATTCCGGATCTATTTGATTGTATCGTATCAGATAGGTATATGTTTAAAATATAAAACTAGTTTTAACTTTTTATTACGCTTAACAATTTTGTCGTAACAGATGATACGATGGCCTTTCTTCACTTAGAATCAGATCGAATTGAAAAGTTATAGCACGCTGCACGGCCGACGATACGGCTCGTTTCCGTGTGAATCAAAGGTGAGTATGGTTAACGTTGTGTGAGTTACAAACAGAATGATGAGCGCGGATCGTGAATCGGTCGTAGTGGTAAACAAGGTGGTCATGCCGCCGGCGCGTGAACAAACAAGTGGCGTGTCAGTGCCGCGCCCGCCGTCACTCTTTTAAAAGTCTTGTATTTGCATCATCAACCATACTGAGCGCGGCTCAGCGCGATCGTCGATCAATAGATCTATTTTGCCACGATAAGCTGAAACTATTTCCTTTTTCTAAGAATGACGAGAAATCAAAAGTCCCGTGTCTTCATTGGTCCTTTTATTTATTTTCAGACTATTTACCTAGAATATAATGTATGTATCGTTCTTATTTAAATATGAATTAAATATTAAATAAACTATCTTCATGTAATTAAGAGGTAGAAAACAGTAAAGAAATAGAGTAAAAATTCGAGAGGGAAGAAATGTAAAAAGTCAATAACATTCCCGTGTGCATTCCGTAGTGCACGTGAAAAGACGAGCGAAAGTGCGCGCCTAGATGTGGTAGTAATGCAGCGAAAGTTATTAACACTACGCTCGAGACTTATGCGAACAATTTCAGCCACGTCGCGATATTCACGAAATTAATGAACGCTTTTGAATGACACTGACGGTCTCAACATTGCTAAGGATTTTTTATATATATATATAAATTCTATCTA
>DWNH01000631.1:0-14025 GCA_018249895.1 Tiana niger
TACGTATCTGCGTAGTTGCGTATCTGTACTATATTATACCAAATAATACACGTACTAAAAAACAGAAACCGAGTAAGTTTTTACACCTATTTAAATAAGATACTTTAATCGAAAAACTTGGTCCAAGACCAGTATCTAATTATATTTATATACAATGTTGCACTCTATACTAATAATCACGGAAAAAAAACTACGGCCTAACATTTTTGACGGAAATCTCAGCAGTGGGTCATTAATAGGTTGATGACGAAAAGGATTCCTCTTGCAGTTGTTGACAACGTCTAAGGAAATGGCGTGACGCACCAGTATTCCGCACCTTATATCGTTGCCAACCGTGGTTTAGCGTTAAAGCATGTGGATAAGTTTTTTGTCTAGACCCTCTTTTAAAATAAAATTTACTATTCAGCCAAATAAATTTCTTATGTCTCGTTTTTTTTTATTCTCGTTTTCTTATTTATGAGTTTAGGCATAGGTAAAGTAATACATAGAAGTGCTGAAAGCCAAATTTCTTATATAACTTTTACATATGTACTTACCTACATTAAATTTAATTAAACTGTACTAGTAGACGCGTAAACAGATGGCGTTATAGTTTACGATTTTTATGTTCAGATTAGATTTATGTTTTAATAGAATACAATTATTTGTTAATTATGATCTAAATTCGACCAATGATCGGAAACTGTAAAGATTATTTGAAAGTATAGGTACAGTACAGACTAATGGGCATTCTGAAAATGTTTGCGAAAGACATAGACCAAACTATTGACTAAACTGGTCACTTCACCATTTTTAGTCGTACTAAAGTAAATTATGAAGAAAAGCATCTTAAACATAAATTGCACGGCCTATCAGTTCAAGCAAGCTAAAAGAAATCAGTCTTTGTTTGTTAATTCAAATCAAGACAACGAAACAATTATGCTTATATGGTCATGATAATACAAAGGCGTCATGATAATACAGGCTCAAACACGTTTATACAAAATGATTGAATACGCAGGGTTTTTGTCAATTCATAATTACTTGATAGCCTCGGGTTAGTTACATTTTTAAACCGTTTACAAATACCAATATGTAAATAATATCTTCGCAAGTATATAATTAATATACACGACTTATAAATAGCTCGGGAGCGCAAACGTATAGGTAAATAATTGTATTAAGCCGTTTTAAGACCGACTAATGATAATTTTATCAACAAGTGGGTGGCGTTCGCACCATTTCGAGTGATAACCAGTCGAGGTGATAACGAAACCAATTAGCGTGGTTAAAATTTGAGTTTTGACACCGCACAAGGTACATACGTAAAGTGGTATCACAAAAATCACGCTAATATTTGTAATAGGATTAAAGTGCAAAATATGAAGATTTATAGGTCTAAGAGTCATTTAGATAGGGAACTATTAAATTATTTTTTTACCATTAAAGTCCATGACTCGTTTCACTAACCAAATTTTTATACCAAATTGTTTTGCAGTAAACTTAAGGGACATAGAAAGGATTAATTAATTAAAAAATAACAAAACCTTATAAACAAGCTGGCGGACAAACCGTTTGGGTTTTTGCTACCCTTCTTTTGTAATAGTTTTATGTGTAAATGTTTAAGAGCACTAAGTAAATAAACTCTAGCTTATTCAGAACAGAACACAAAGAAATGAAAATACTTCATGTAAGTTACTTGGAAGATAAGCAATTTTTAGAAGTTACAGCCTTTGTTATTCAGATAGTCCATAACCAGAAACAAAATCTAAAATTCTAAATTCTTAGTATTAAAAATTATTATTTACTTATACTGCATTAACCATGAGCATCACTGCATCTTGGCAGGCGACAATACACATTGTAAAATATAATCACTTCCCTTTTTACTAAGTATGTAGTCATTTTATGTAGGCGATTGTAAATGAGACGGTGTCTGTAATACGGATTGTTTACGCTCCTTATGTGAACAGCGTATGTGACTGTGATGTGCGTGTGATCTTGAACTATTGCATGTCCTATCGGTTAAGGTGTCGTCGCCTACGAATAATATGTTAAGAAACGTTACTCACATATCGAGCATCGACTGCCGCGTTTAACGTTGTCGTAACTGAATTTTGACGATTTTTATTTTAATGTATCAGAAGTCTTAGAATGTTAATATCTCTAACAAGGCTTTATCTTGATTTTCACAAGGTGAAAAGTGGTTTCGATACATGGTGTTATGTCAATGTTATCCTTGTTTAAATGTTTATGCAACCGTACTGGAAGGCCATCCATATTACGTCACACAAATTTTAAGTTTTTTTATAGTGAATTTATTTCAAAACGAAGAAAGGTGTGGTTGCCGGCAAGATTTATATATTAATTTTGGTATATAAAAAAATCATGCAAGTTCTCTTACACGAATCCTTCAAAGGTAATTTGGAAAATAATATTTTAATAAAGTTAGTTGTCATTACGTAGTTCCGTAGGTCCGGATTCGACTCTCGCTCGTACTTTTACTTTTTGTACATGATGAGTGCATTACAAATTTATTATTACTTGCTCTTCGGTGAAAAAAAAACATAGTGAGAAAACCTGCATTCCTGAAAGTCCATTAAACCACACTTGACTAACGTGGTGGACTAACTAACTATGGTGTAAAGTGTCTAAATCATATTTGAGAAAAGACCCATGTCCCATGGAAAATAATAGGTTGATACAAATACACGTCGCACAAGTAACGAGTCACGTACGGTATCTCTATTAAAAAGTTCGCTATAGAAATAAAAAATGTTTATAAATGAAATCTACGGTAATCTCAATTAAAATTATTGCCGCGAAAAAACCCTCCGCGTCAGCACAGGGATTGTTACGAAAATGTTCCTGAAAACTGATAATTTACCGTTTGTTACATTTATAAGGATATTCCAATATACCACCGACCACGTGACGTGCGTTAATCGCTATCGGAAATACCAATTGATTGAAAAGATGCCTATTGAATATACACAATCTAGGTCGCAGACGCACACGTGTACGTTCACGGTAAGCTCGTGGGAAGACGTAGAATTTTCGTGACCAAAAAGCCTATCCTAAGAATGATTTGCTGTACCGTCATTATGACTTTGCATCTTAGCCAATTTTTTTTTATCGAAAAAAAGTAGTAAACGAGTGTGCATGCCACCTGGGGTTAAATGGTTACAATTGTGTTCAGGTATTCACACATTTTCAATTTCCATGCAACATGCTCACAACATACGAGTAACAGGCAATCTAATTAAAAATTGAATTATAGAATACAGCGGCCGGATATAGCAAATTCGTGAACGCGCAAATGTAATAAAGCAAAGAAGATTTATAAGGCAACATGCTAATTCCAAAGTCAAAGGATTATTCATTATAATATCAGACGATTACATAAGAGTTGCTTATATAACCAAATACTAACTTATAAAGATTTAACATGTTTGGTACTGAGTCGCAGGATTCTGTAACCATACAGATTTTTTAGCTATAACACCGATAGTAAATTTACCCTTAAGATTTATGACATATGTACATGATGAATTTTGATTAAGGCTTGACTTTTCTGTCCTTTTACTAAAGTTTTGTTATAATTCCTTATTTAAAATACTATTGAAATCATTTAATAAAAAAGTATAAAAAGTGTGATTATGAGGTAAAAAGTATTATAATTTGTTTTTTTTTATTGAATAAAAGTAGCAAATTAGTGTGCAAGCCACATGCTGTTAAGTGGTCACTGCAACCCATGGACATCCACTTGCAACTGTGCGAGTTCAAATGTCTGTCTGACGTTCAACGCTCGCCTTTTACAACAAAGTTTACCTTATTTTCTACCATAAATGTCAGATACACAATATCTTAATTCAAAATGAATGTCTGGACATAATTAATAGACATGCCACTTGTTCTACCCGTTAATGACCCTGACTGCTAAGCCCGAGGTCGCGGGATCAATTTTTACCGAAGATAAATGTGTGTGTGATGAGCACGACTGATAGTTCTATGTCTGGGTGTAAAGTTATCTATAAAGTGTGTATTTAAAAATATTTATAAATGTTTATCAATTGTTTGGTTCAAAGGGCTCAGTTGGTGGCGCCAACTAGGGGAGGCCTATGATGGATGGATATCAATTGTCTGGTTACAGGCTGCTTGAGTAGTCTCAAAATATTATTTTTATTTTTATTACAATAATAATCACCTTTTCTTTTTTATTTAAACATTCTGCATTTAAATTTAAATACAAGACACTGAATGGAATAATATAATCTGTGTTGACTTTTCCCGCGTTCCATAATTTAATCTTTCTTCATATATAGATACGCTGCATAACAATTGATGAATAAAGTAAAAATAAAGTAGTTACCCACAAGTATTAGGTATATTTTAGTATACTAATGGGGCCACTTTATCGGATTACGTAACGCGTTTGAAGGACGCGACAAGTGCACGGCTTACATAACCAAAATAACATTATACACGAGGGGAGCTGTACGGCGCCTGCTTAAATTTCTGGAGATGTTTTCCAAGACTGACAAACAATATTTATCACGAAAAGTTACATACGAAATAAAGCTCTTTACATAATAATATATTAGAGAAATTATAATCCATTTAAAGTTGTTGATACACGAAGCACGAGAGACTAATATCAACAAATTAGGTGTTCTTAGTCTGATTTCATACGTTATTGATTTAAAAGTATCGTTATTAACTTAACTACATCAAACCGTTTTAAATACTTGGAGATGGAGAATATTTTGTATGGGATTTAGGTCAAATCAAGGAAACCACAGATTGTTACAAAATAATAATAACGTATTTCTAACTCGCAGTTTAAGATGATTTTATTAAAAGTAATAAAACTTTACGAGTTCAAAGCATTGCATTCAGTTGCACAATTTGCAAAAAACCATTATAATCGTCTTCAACACAGTGGGATTAGGTACGATTGTGAATTCACAGTAACTAAATTAAACTCCATGAAAAAGTCACAGACTATTTAGAGATATACATATACCTAATAGTATGTAAAAATGAAATAAACAGGGTGACCGAGCCGTCGACGGCCGCCCGGCGACAACCAGTCAGCATATTGATTTGTGAAGAAAGTTAAAACAGTCCAATTTCTGCAATTAAAATGTGCACTCCGGGAATATGTAAAAGAAGAAGTAAAGGCCTTTTTTCTACGACGTCCTAAGAAATCGGGACTTCGAAGAAGAAGTAAAGAAAGCAAGACAATTGACTTTGCGGCTACTTTGCAGCCAGTGTCACACCCAAAAAAGATCTAATATTAACGTAATTAAGTATTCTATGCACAGTGTAACTATCGTCAAAGTGCTATAAGGCGAATGTTGTTAATTTTTAAAGCAATTTATGTTTTACATTTGAACTTGGCAAGTTTGAGGATGTGGTGGCAATCGCGCACTTTGGTTAAAACATTTACATCACAATCCAAAATTTATAGCAGATTACTATATCTATATAAACTTTTGTATAATAATAGAATTAGCACATAGTTTTAGCGAAAATTCACAAGACAGTGTTAGTAAGTTTGTGATTGTAGAGAATCATAAAGTTTGTGTTAGACCTAACCAAAGTATACGTGTATCCGATTTTTTCTATGTTTTTCGTTTAGTAATGTTGCATAATGTAAAATAATCGCGAATAACCAAGTCAAATTAACGAATATTATGTCACAAAACATTGCTATTGTAAAACAGCCTTTTAGAGACAAAAACGGGCATAAATATTAATGATTGGCGTATCTGTCCTGAAGTTGATAAATTTGAGTCTGAAAATGTCGAAACAATTTTTGAATAATGTGAAACGTGACGCACGTTATAGCCTTGCTGGGATGCGCCTTGGCAAGATGTTATTTCGTAACACTCGCATGTGAGTGCCGAACACGAGGAAAGCTAGACGGCCACAAATAAACATGGTCTGTTCTGTCCGCTGCCATCAAGAAAGGCTAGTCGAACGTTCAGGGATAATGACCCGGTTAATATAAGGTTTACCTGCTGCGGGGATAATGCCATAGTGATGGCCATCGGCCTTATGAGTATCCGGTTTTCTAACTTCCGTTCTATCCGGACAGTGTTAGATATATTTTCTTCGGCGTGGTGCCGTTTATATTCGCAGATTCAGTAGTAGCAATCTATTGCGAGTTTGCTGTCAAAGCGAAATTTGGATTTGGTTTTTTTATTGTTGTGGAAATATAAGTTCACCTTGGGGAAAAAATATTCTACGTTGTCATAGTATGCAACATTGCAAATGTTTCTATAATTTATATATTTGTCACTTTTGGAAACATTAACAATGTGTTAACTGAAACTATTTTTGTAAGTGGAAAAGGTTTGCTCCCCCGTCCCTTAGGTAACTAAGTGAATTACGATGCTAAGTTACGTGTCATATTTTTCTGGAATTGTACTAGATTTCAGACAAATAATTCAAACAGCTGAAAATGCCAATCCGGTAATGAAAATTATGTACAAAAATGTAATTTCAATTAATATTGATAATACTATTAGAGCGAACATTAACTACCTACTAAAGTCTTGTAATTATTATTTTTAATTTGAGTTATGGAGGAAGACAAAAGTAATAACATTAATTCTAGGTTCTATTCTATTCACTTCGTTTAAGTCGTAGCAGCAGCATATGACATGGTGGTAAGTTTCTTGCAAGTATATGCTGGCTTATTTTTGTGTAAATAAAAATTGGTAAATTGCCAAAAAACATCGGGCCAGTTGATATTCTAATTAGAGTTAAGTTTTATACACTACGGCGCGCGATTCCAAGGACTCGTATTGCTTAAGAAATACGTATTGAACTTAAATGTTTCGAGTTGAAACTAACAATGAATTGTGGACCATAGGTGTATTAGTACATACAAACGTACATATGTGTCAATCATTATAAACATGATCGCTTCCTTGTCCGCGACATATCCTGAATTTTGATTCAACATTTCAAAACAAAATTCAAACCATTTATGCAAGCTTCGTAGGTAGGTAGTCTTAAAGCTTGAAGTATTTATTTAGTCTCGTCAATTTCGGCCATACCTTATTGACAATAAAACCTACTTAATTATTAATAAGAAACATTTTTTGTTCCGGTAAGAATCATTATTGTTAATACTCGTAAGATATTGTTATCGTGGTCACTTCTTTACGTAACATAGGGTTTTTAATATCCGTACGTTTTTATTTGAATTTTAATGCTATATAAGGAAAACTATTTGTTTTCTGGTCAAATTCAGTTTCCCTGGCATGAATAACATGAATTTGTCAAATGGTATTTTTGTATAAGCAAAATGATTAGTTACGATAAATTAATTCAATCTTATATATATGAATATATATAACATTGAATAAAAGTAGCAAACGAGCGTGCAGGCTGTCTGATGTTAAGTGGTTACTGCAACCCATGGACATCCACTTGCAACTTCAGGCAGTAGCTTAGACCTACCTGAAATCGCAAATAGATGCGTTGCTATTTCCGAAAACTTAGATGGCCGCCTCGTATTTAGTGAACTCCGGCATCCACACCCTCTTTTCGAAACAAAATAAATTGCTTTACGTTAGATATGGGTGTGGCGGTGGTACTTCCCCGGGCGGCAGTCTCCCATCTAATATTTGTAAAGGTGGTGGTTAAATGGTTCGGTGCTGGAGATTATTCTGAATGTGATGGATTTTAATCTAATGTTGTAATGATTTGTATCTTTAAACGTACCCAAACTAAACTCTGAGGCTATTTAAACTATCCTTTTATAAACATCAGAACACTGTATTGGCACAGTTAGCTCAGCAGGTAGCTACATTGCCGGTCATGTCCTCCGGCTATGGTGCGTAACTGGTCTAAGTTCCGCCATACTTCGACGTTATTTTGTATTCGCTCGTGCGGGTTTCCGCTTGCTGATATTATTAACATTCGACCCCGAAATGTACAACAAAACCAGGCTTTGATTATCCTCCAAGCGGTCTGATGACTCTTCTTTGTCGATTAAATCTTATACAAAGAGTTCTTTATATAATTTACTAGAATAGGAAATTATAATTTTTTTATTACACTCGTGAATTATAAAACACGTGGATACCTTTGAAAGAATACAGCAAGGAAAGATTTTATAAGGAAAATATAAAGTAGTATTTAAAATCCGAGATAGATTAGATCCGGTTAGGAAGAGTCATGATGACAATGATAAATATGACAGTAACGTGAGAGTTAATTAAAGCATAAAATAAATCTTAGTCCTCAGGAGTAGCAAGGCGTTCATTTAATATCTCAGGTAAGGTAGGTACTGCTTAAATATGGATTTTGATGGGTTACATACACCACTTAACACCAGTTGGCCTCCGTGCTTGGTGGCTCTATTTTTCTCTATAATTTCTAGTAAAAAGAAGATAAGAAACCTCTTATTACAGTAATGTTAACACTCAACATAAGATATTGATGATGTGATGTTCGTCTGATTTCGGTAAGGAGACAGCATTCTTGCACGCCTGTTTCCTGTCAACTAACAACCCATTGTTAAGTATTTTTTTAATTTGCGTACAAATGACCCCCAAATCCGTGTTTGTAGACACGTCCACAATTAATTACATTTACGTTCTGTGCATTATTTATTTGTACCATTTTAAATGATAGAATAAAGTCAAATTGTGCGGTTTCGAATGCAGTCCACCAGTGGATATGACTCTATAGAAACCAATAGTAATAGTTTGACGTCAAAAGGCGCGCTCAGGCCTGAATAATTTAGATTTCCAATCCATTCACCTTATAAAATTGCAGTGTTTTAATCAACCTTGTTCTTTTAGCTAAAATATTTTTATAATTGAATTACCGTTATTCGAGATTTAAATTGCATTTCCTAGTAATAAATAATTCAATAATTATAAGCGCAAATCAACGTGTCTTGACGTAAACAAGCGCGTGGATCTGAAACTCTAGACCGTCTAGTTAAAGGGGGACTACCTTGTAAATAGATAATTAGTCAGCTTTACGTAAACAAACAGTCCCGAGAATTAATATAATAATTATTGTTTTCCTATATTCGATATACTAATTCCAATTTAGATTAAAATGCGATTCTTAGCTTCCGGTGCTTCGCGCGTCACACACGATTTCTATGAATTCGAAATCGGAGTGATACGTGAAAGACGTATAAAACACGTTGTTAAAATTATGTACCGGATTTTCTTACTAGTACCAAGTTAAGTATTTATCGAAGGTATAAAACGGGAAATAATTGGCCAATACACACAAACACACACAATTTTCTTTATTTCTACACCAAGAAAAATTTACAATGTGTTAAATGAATACCTAATATAAAAAAATATTAAAAATATATAGGTACCAAACCGGTCTTATCTCTTCCAGACAACCTTAGGGTAGATGAATACTAAACCTGTTATAAAAAAGAAATGGATAGGAGTGTAGAGTAGGACTTGAAAGAACTAACATTAATCATACACATACACAAAGGCAAAAAAGATAAATGAGGTATAAAAGAAAAATCAAAGTAAACTAAAATAGAATTTTAAGAGGGCTATGATAGAGACATTTTTATGTTATTTTATTGAATAAAAAAAGCAAAGGAGCATTCAAGCCACCTGGTGTTAAGTGGTCACTACAACCCATGGACATCAATATGCAACTTCAGGCTTTTGCCTGTTAGATTAGAACTAAGACGCTTTGCCACTTCTGAGTTCTAAGATGATCGCCTTATATTTAGTGAACTCCGGCAACCACACTCTTCTTCTGAAACACAATAAATTGCTTTACAGTAGATTTGGGTGTGGCAGTGGTACTTCCTCGGGTGGCGGAAAAAAAAAAGTACAAAATATGTAGTTTAAATGAACTACGAAAAACAGCAGTACATTAGAAAGACAAACAATGGTTTTTGCCCAGTGTTTTAAGTAATTCTTCTTCTAAAAGAAATTTTCGTGTTCTCTCACACCGTCATAAATAAAAAAAAAATTACGAACACTACGTACAGTAGTAGTTTCCCTTGTTGTTGTATGATGAGTCAATGCGGTGTTATAAAGTTCTACTTGGAGTGTAGAGCGATGGCGACCAGGCTCCGGGTTCAGCTGTGTCAACACGGACCACTTGCGCTGCCGAGCCTCCCACGTCATCCGGCTAATTTCGACATAACACAACACCACCATTGAATATTATTACACTCTCATTAACCAAAAACATTATTCACTACCCATACAAGCATAATGCTGACGTTCGTCCAAGTGTTTTGGATGAATGAAATTATTCGTATAGGGCTCAAGTGAGTTCAATGCTTATTGAAGCACTTGATAATGTCGTAATTTATAGAGAAAGACATCTTGAATATGTAATTGATTGTTTGAATGTAAGGAGATAAGAAAGTTTTATGTTGCTACCCAAATCTGTCTGGAGGAAGTTAGGTACCATAAGTGACCTACCTCAATAATTTTTGTGGCTTGTACGTATAGATTTTTGTACGTGTACATTGAAACTGTATGAGATTACTAGCCGTATAAGTCTAAAATAGTACAAGGTATTTTTAAAAAGAGAAACCGTGTGTATACGTATAATTAATAGGTACCTATGTAAGTACGCGCATAAGAAGTTTTATTACTTTGACGCAACAGAATAAAAATAACTTCAACATTTTGAATGTGTGTCTATGATTAAAGTGTAGACTTTAAAATAAGACACCGTAATTTGAGTAGAAAAAAAACATAAATAAAATGTACAGATAAGTGAAGACAATTTATAAAATACTAGCAAACTCGACCTGCTTCGTTGGGTCAAAAACAAAAAAAATCCGTTAATCTGATCGCTGCCAAACTTCACAGGAAGACACGCTAGGCTAGTTCGAAGATTGCTCGAAAATTTCGTCAGAATCGGTCCAGCCGTTTGGGAGTCCATAGGGAACACATGTCGAGTTTCATATACATATAGGTACATACATACATACATTGGTAAATAAGATTTGTAAATCTTACATTTATTGACTTATTTATTCATCATGTCGCCTAATTATTTACATTGCTATAGATAAATGTGTTCTTGTGTTTTTTTTATTAAAATTATTATAGCAAGCAAAATAAAAATCAATTAGTTCGGGTTTCCATGAATTTTATTATCACTTTGTTTTCCCATATCTAATGTAGATGTGATAGGCTAGTGGATATTTTTAAATGTCAAGTTCCCGTTTTGACGAATATGGGCTAGAATCCCGACACACATGAGTATTGGATTTTTCAAGACATAGGCCCTCTTCATGTGGTAGCCTCTTCCGATTGGGTTTCTACCGTGAAGTAATATATTGAGTATCAAAAAATAAAAAAAATAATTGCCGGGGGACTTTAAATTTAGGCAACCATCAAAAAATTAGTCACATAAATATAATAATAGTACTCAGGAGAAGCGTACGTAAGCGTAAGCGTTGGTCGTACCTATCCTTTCATACAAAAAACAAAAAAATGGGAATTTATTTCATTTTATTTTTGGAAAACATTTACAATGTGTATGTTTTACAATGGCCTACAGATATCTAAGAAGATACCTTTGCCCAGCATTGGTAGGTATACCTAAAGGATTGATGCTGATAATTTGAGAACGAATAGATTATACTACACATATAATTATTAATTACACATCAAATCGACTGCAGCAATTAACATTGTCGTAACTGCATTTTGATGAGTTTTATTTTAATGCATCAGAGGTCTTAGAATATCGATATCTACGACCTCTCAAGGTTTCAAATCTCTAACAAGGCTCTATTTTTATTCACAAGGAAGAAGTGGCTTCGATACATGGTGTTATGCACATTTTGTCACCGTTTAAACTATATGCAACCATAATAACAATACCGTAACAATTTTATTTGCGACATTGTTAATTGCTGCAGTCGAAATGATTGTTCTCTTTCAAAAATAATATCTTCTGTTAGTGTATTTATTTTGTATAGAATGGTACAGAAGATGCTCTCGTTTAAGTATAACGCACGCTACCCCTATTTTTGAGCGATCGACTCTAGCCTATAAATCTATACACAGGTTTTCTCAGCTTGGAGAATATTTTCACGTTTAGATTTTGGGAGAAAACTCAATTTCAGGTTGCGATTTATACCCTGCTTCTGAAGAATGGAATAGCAGGAAATGCTGTACAGACTAAACTGAACCCCTCCACTAGTGGAACCTGTAATGAACTACGAAAAACTAATTTATATTAAATGCAAATAAATAAATACGTCGCCTTTCCTGTTTCTTATCACCTGACATAGGCTCAAGTTCTGTCCGCATTATCAAGGCTTCACCAGTCCGATCCAGACGCTCATTCCTGCCTATACGTTTAAGTTATGATACGATCTTCCTGCAGAGGCATTTCCGGTGGGCTGTGACATAGAAATTAAATAAAGATGCTTAAAGAGTTCCCCTTCAAACGTTCCTCTGGAATTGCTTCTGTTTAAGGTGGGCGTGACCACTTACCAGACTCATCTGCCTCATAAGGTTAAATATCCATATACGCATGTAATTAATTATAGGTAGCTGACCTATAATTTAATTGGAAAATCTGACATTAATGTCAGTTCGTGCATTAAAATTATTACGTATCTTGCTCTTTTCGTGCCGTCGTCGGTGATAGTTGCGTTAAAATGTAATTTGTTGATGTTTCCGCAGTCGTCAATCATTCAAATTAAATGATGAGCGAGCTGTTTTCCCACAACGTTGTTTGCATAGATTTTTTATTAGAAAATACAATCAAAATAAAAACAAAATTAAGAGAAACAGACATTTTCGTCCATATCAGAGTTCCTTTTAAACTATTAGTAAACATTTTAAGAAAATTCTGAAATATGTACATATGAAATCGTTTGTTTCTATGCAAACTGATTTTCTGTTAAATATGTCGCATATGGATGGTCCATGGGTTGTAGTGACCACTTAACACGAGGTAGCCTGCATGCTTGTTTGCTTCTTTATTAAAAAATCTTCCTTTATTTCTGAAAGTACTAAGAAATATTCAGAACTTTCGTAGATGGATTCTTTGGGAGTTCAACTCTAATGACTATTTTTTTTTAATTTTTTTTTGTTCCAGAAATAACGGATGAGATTAAAGAAAACATGAAAGATACCATATTCATCGTGCTTCCATATGCGAGTTCAATTCTCACTTTATACTTTTGTATTAAAGAAAAAGCAAAATACCATGTAGACTATAGATATTGACTGTACTGTATATAGATAAGTTATGATTGATATCCAATAGCAACTAGGCCCAAAGGCCTATCTGAATTTAGCTTCAGAACTTCGTAACCTTGTAGGAAGTTACGAACGATCTTCCTCTTCTAAGAACTGGAGTGGTCGCCCGTATTTATTTATTAACTTCCGGCGTCCAGACCATGTCTCCAAACATCAACAAAGGTTTTAGTGTAATTAAAAACAAACAAAAAGTTTTTAAAATGGACAGTTGTACATGTCAGTAAAATAAACTATGTTTACACGTACATTAGCATAATATGTTCGGAACGTGGTAATTCCAGGTAGGCTGGTTACATAACCTGATATCTCGTAAACAGATTAATGCCACCCTTCTCCCGGCAGCTTGACTTAATGCTCTAATGAAAATAGCGACCTCCCCTGTTCCCGTACCCTCCGCCATAATAATTTTATTACTTCGTACTGCGACTAGATATTGTGAATTATCGTTATTATTTCGCGTCAATAATCATAAATAGTCGAAGTTTTACGACATCGTACAAAACAATAAAATGCTATATAATTTTTATTAGGAGTAAATCTTTACAAACGAGGCTACCTAAAACGAGTTGCGGTTTAGATTCGCTGATAGGTTTAGGTTATTAATATTACTTTGATTTAGACTTCATTTCTTAAATGCTTTTTAAAGACTTAAATATATATAGTTGGTAGGCTGCCGCCCGGGGAAGTACCACCGCCACACCCAGATATACCGTGAAGCATTTTATTGTGTTTCGGAAAGAGGGTGTGGATGCCGGAGTTCACTAAATACGAGGCGACCATCTTA
>DWNH01000632.1:0-14018 GCA_018249895.1 Tiana niger
CACACACGGTCATCTGATCCCAAATTAGGCAACTAGGCCTGTGCTATGGTAACCAGACAACTGATAAACATACTTAACTACTTTTTTTTTGTAAATACATACTTATATAGATAACAATACACCCAGACACAGAACAAATATGCATGCTCATAACACAAACATTTGTTATGGGTGGGGATCGAACCCACGTTTAGCAGTCAGGTTCGCCAACTGCTACACCACGAGGCCAGTCTTAGTCTTAAATATATTAGTAATCAAAGAAACGTTTTTCCTATGCCTGTTAGACTTATCTGGAATAAAAGCAGCCAATTTTGTGTGCTTTGTTCTGTTTGACGTAATGCGTATTATTTGTGGTGTTCAAATAACAAAAAGTATATTTACGATAAAGAACATTAATTTATAAATTGTTTCAATCAGTTAATAAAATCCACAAATGTTTATATTTAGGTAAGCAATAAATTCCGCTCTGGAAATTATTAACGGAGTTTTTGACTTAGTTATAAAATATTACTGTTTTTTTATTGATTACAAGTAGCAAAGGATCGTGCAGATGACCTGTCAGCACCTAACTAGATAAATAGGCGTTAAAAATGGATTTTTTGTGCATTCGCTTTATATTCTTAATTACTAAAATATAATATTTTTTGTACAATAGATGATGAGATTTTCTTTTACTTTTTTATTGAATAAAAGTAGCAAACGACCAGGTGCAAGCTACCTGGTGTTAAGTGGTCACTACAACCTATGGACATCCACTTGCAACTTCAGGCAAGAAAAATATCTTTCTATGGACATTTTACTAAGTACCAATTGGTAAATAAGTATATAATAGTAACATATAATTATGTTAAGTATAAATTCGAGTATATTTAATTCCAATATTAATTGTGATCCTCATTCCGACAGATAATTTCCTACTGACAACTGGGGTATCTAAGTATAACAAGTGACTTCGTGATAGATGGCATTGGCGAATAGCGAACCCTGGCGAAAATGAATATTAAGCTCATTATGACGTGATTAGCGGCCGCAACTTGTATCGAGTAAGTTCAAGCGTCAAGTTAGACTTACGATAAAAGTGTGCAGAGGCAATATAGGTAGTGATAAAACATACAGTTTCTATAGAATTGCTTAGTAGCTACGCTACACAAAACATTAAACTTGTATTTTAATAGATAAAATCCTGGTGCGCACAGCCTCTTTGCTCCCCCCCCTCTCCTCTGTGCTACATCGGGCTATAGTGTATACATATAAACTAACCATGGGAAGCTATAGCGGGCCGTTAAAAAGTTGAAAAAAACTTAACTTTTGCTTCTTTGGTCTTATATGAAAAGACCAACGCTAACAGAATTTGAGATATTATATGAACCATAAATAATCGTAAAGCTTATGATCTTCTATCAAACCCAGGCGCTTAGTTACATGCAAAAAGATTTCGTATTTATTTTATGCGAAAACTTTTCGTACAAATCTAAGTTTTACCGCGGCTAAGGCCTTAAATTTGAATACTTTACAACTACTAAACGTTAACATGTAGGAAGCAAAGGTATACGATGTTTGGTTTTTTTTTCATAATGAAGAAACAAAACACCAGATGGCCCGTATGATTCTATATATTTAAGAGAAGTAGCTTCTTTTCTAGAATAAAAATAAAATAAAATGCAGGCTGCTGCAGTCGTGTGATATACATTTTCTTAAACAAGTCTTGTAAAAGAAAGTCCAGTCATTAGGATGAATTATGGCATATTCTAATATTGTCAACTTCCTAGTTATGTGTAAACCATTTAATTAACAATACCCATCAACTGATTTATATAAATATATCTATATATGAACACCTTGATGATCAGCTCCCCAACTTAAGATATTACACTATATATGTAGGTATTACTTCAAATTAAGTCGGTGCTATACCAAATTAATTTCGTGGCAAGGTACGTTAAAAATTGTGTAAAATAGATAACAAAGAAGTGAAAAGAGATAAGCGAATTAAATGAATCTTAAATTTTATAAACGTCATCTACAGAAGATAAAGTCAGCTACAAATTATATCCCGCGTGTAGAGGGATTGCAATATAAATTTTGAAAAGACAGGTTGTGATATCGAGATGTAGTTGACAATATGTTATTATTGAAAAGTGTAATTCTAAACTTGCGAACGATTCAGGATGCGACCGTCGCCATCAGCGATTCGCTCTAGGTTGGCTCAATATCGTAGGCGCAGAACCAATAGACAATGCAATACGACCAAAGATAAACACACGTTTGCGTGCTTGGTCTAAAGATCATAAGGGAAAATGTCGTTTTAATGCCACAATATAGCATTGAGAAGGAGAAGAGTAACGTAATTAACTTTACCGAGGAATCGGATGATTAGTCAAATATTATTTTCTTTACTCAGATCAGGTGCGGGGTACTGCGTTTGAAGTGAAGCTATTATTAGCAAACGTGTCCGTTCGAATGCGGTCGACACAAGAGTTTGTTTTTTTATTGTTAATGGGAGTACTTGGCGCAAACTCCGTTTGCGTATACCGCGTACTATGTTGAAAGAGCCATTCAGCAGTTACATTACGTTCTGAACCGATATTTTAGTTAAATGTATGGGTAAGACTGCTCTGCTAGTGTGGGTTAGGGATATTGAGGGACGAAGATTTGATGAGTATTGTATGTTGATATCGAATTTCAAAAAATGGAGGAAGCTGTAGAGAATTACAAAAAGGAGTTCATGCGAAACCAGATGCAATCCAAAATTCCTGAAACATCAAAATTATATAAATGTAAATTACCATCTGCATAAACGGTCATTGATATTCATATTTTAATAATCAACATTACAATCTGCACCAGTTTATGTAAAAAAAATGTGTTTCATCAACCACCCTGGTATATAGACTGAAGTACTTCTTCCTCACATTACCTACTTTACATAAACTCGAAAACCTGGCTTACGCGTTTATGTCAAAAAATACAAGACACTAAGAAATTACACTTACACGACCATGGTCAAGGGTTTGTGTGGAATTTACTGAACCTTAAATGGTTTTTTTTTGTTAAAAATTCAACATCAGATTCTGGGGACATACTTAGTTGATGAAATTAGTCTAGTACCAAATGAATTCACTTCCTGAGGTTCCTGGTACCATAATAGGTATGGACTGAAATATTATAAATATATTTTCTCTCTCTTCCCTTGCCAATAAAATATGACATAACCAGAAGAATCTGTGGAAATTCAATACTGAAATAAGTTTTTATTGATAATAATGTTATGGTTTTTTATGACCGTAGAAGACAGTTTCATAAGTTGTTAAGTTAAACTACTCATTTATTATTTACACTTTCTTAGTGGAGAGATAGACAGACATATATTGAAATATATGAATTACCTACAGTTCATATATTACAATATATGACAATAATAAAATAAACATACACACATCATAGCCAGTTTCCGCGCTAAATAGATCTATATTTAAATCTTTTAATCGCTAAAATCCGATGTATTGATTTGTCGCATATACATGTAGGTATATGCAATGAGAAAATGTACAACGACACTGAATCCAAAATTAATTCTTAGAGTCGGTAATAAATTTGATTGTTCCTTTTAGTTTTAAGTTTTACCACTTTTTAGGTAAAAATTAGAACGATTTTACGAATCTCTTCACTTGCGATTGTGACTCTCACTCGGTTGATATTTTATTATTTAATAGGAAAAACAAAAATTATGAATGAGAACATTCTTGGGTAACTTATCTTCATTTAAAATTTGGTACACATCTGTCAATACAAATAACGGAATACCTACATGTTTAAGCATTTTTCAGAATGCATTCCCTATGGATTTAATATAAGGGATGAAAAATTATAGAAACATTTTTTGAGCATTCGGTTTGACATACTCAGGACTTCATGAGATCTTGGAGATGAGCTGTGGTACTTCGTAACGGATGGCCATAATGAAATTGTGATTGGAGATATTCGTTACGAACATTAGTAATAGGGTAGTAAAAGCGGGTTAGGTAATAAAGGTGGGTTGAACCCCCATCATCAGAAACTGTTTTTGTTAGGTACTTCGCAAAGTCCTTCTATTTACAATAGCCAGAATGACAAGTTCTTAAAAAATTATAATTCTAATTCTTAAATTACCATATTTAATCAGGTTCCCACATACATATGTAACTTAAATCTATTAATTTTATAAGCATAAATGAAAACCGATACCAAACTAAAAAATAGGAAATAATTAATAACAGACTCCAAAATAAATTTTTGTAGTCTGGGCTGCAATAACCACTTGCGGCAGGTGGCCTAAATCCTACTTTAATAATAAAGAAAACTTTGCGTTCAACTTTGCCAATTCAAGGTTTTGTTCTGCAACTGAAACAGTAACTGCAGCCTTAAAATTTCATTTTAAATCATGATGAAGTTTACTTTTAATTGCGCTTTTGTGTGTATTCATAATGTATTTTCACTATGCTGTTGAAATGAGAAATCGTGCTCCACAATTTTTGTTTTTCATGTTATTCTCGCATAATATTGAACATGAAAAACAAAAATAATGAAGCACGATTTCTGGGTAATCCATCATCATTTCAAATTTGGTATAGATACAAATCTGTCAATACTCTTGTGTCTTAATAATGTAGGTACATATGTATGTATGTATTTTCAATATGATGATACCGGTAAAATGGTGAAGTGAAGTTAATTTTGAATATGAAAAACAAAAATTGCGAAGCGCGATTTCTTTTTCAATAGCTATAAAAACTAATACTTTTCTCTGTATTAATAATGAATTTTTACCACTCTCTATACCTAAGGTATCTTAAAACCCTCAAAATGGTGAAGCGTTTTATTCCGGCGTCACCTTTTCATAGCAATTATTAAAAAGTCATTTCTAAAAAGATATTCCATATTATAATGCACTTACGATTTGCCAACAACGGCGAATTTTATTTAGGGGTCCAGTAGAACAAAAACTCACTCATGACGAGAGTTGAATCCAATTACGATTTTGTTTCATGCTACTTTTGTATTATGCTTGTTGTTTTCTAGTTACCTGTTTGGCGCAAGCAGAAACAACCTTTCCTTAACGAGGGTGACATTTAAACAACTGCCTCATAACTCTACGTTCGTAAACACACACACGTGTAAGATAACGTTTAGTTGTCATTAACGTCTACGTGAGTTTTGTTTTGTAAAGCATAAAAGTCCTATAATCACGCTGTTGAATTTTTTAATAAAGCATTTTTTATATGTATTTATTATCTTTATTTTCAAATGATTCTATTTAGCTTACCTTGTTTGCGTCTTGTGCTGGTCAAATCTGGTGATTGAAATTTTACACCATTCGTGTAGACCGAAAATTTGTTATTAGAAGTCATTGCAGCAGTATCCTCATTAATCTAGGGCACTGATCAGACTGAAATAAATTCGTTAGGTGTGTCGAATTTCTATTATCTAAAGTCAACCATGCTTTAGATACAGATGTAGTCTAGATAGACTACGCACATAATGAAAATGTGCGTTAAAATATATCCATCCGAGACATCACAGAATGATTTACTCAGTTTACGGTATGCCCCACGGTATTCTGGAGAAAGAAAGAAAACAATATCTGTTATTTTACATAACAACGCAAGCTCAGCATACGACAACGAGGATAGCTTCATGTTATACATAGGTATTCCTTTAAATTAAATGCACCCTTACTCAGGTATATCATTATATTAATACGTGAAAACTTTATGAAAACTAAATAGATAATAGTATTTTATATATTAGTAAAATAATGTTATGTATATTCAGTAGTAGTATGAATAAGTGAACTTTGGCAAACCAATTTGTGTACCAATATGTAGAACTACCAGTACTGCAGTATTGCTTTTAAGAATAACATACAAAGGTTTAAATCTGGAATAGATTTAGACCGTAGTTAAGGTCGGAAAAGTGTGTAACTTATGGATAAATTTTAATGAAAATTAGACTTCTACGAATAGATAATATTGAACTTTAAAGGGATTGTACAATTTTCGTATAACAAGTTAAAGTAAACGGTAAAATTGTCTACTTTCATAATTTTAATGATCCACTGTAATAATAAATGAACAATGTGTTTTTAACGCGACATTTGTAAGTCGTACTTTATTTTTAGATTTGTGTTAATGTTTGTTATCGACATTTTTTAATTGATACATTACTCACTGAACACTGATAAATCAGTGAATTGGTCATCGCCGTGTTCTAAGCTGTGATGGAGATTACTTTTTTATACGGAAATATAAGCACATGACCATGTAGCTCATCTTGTTTAAAGTGATCTCTGCAATCCCTAGAAGCCCTTAATCATCTTTAGAGAATACCACAGTCCTACCTGAGGTTGGACATACTGAGTGTTGAAGGTAGCCTCAAATGTCTATATTTATCGTTCAATCTTCTGCCCCGCTGGGAATAGAACCCAGGATCTTTCGAATGGTGAACAGGCTAACCACTACACCACATGGTCATACCACGTGATATTGCTGGTCTCCATTGCACGAGTCTAGCATCATTTAGTTGTTCTTAAAATTGCTGTTATTTAATAAAAGAAAACATCTTATAATATGAGACTTAATGATTAAAATTGAAAATAACATTTTATATTGAGCGCATGTTATTATATGATGTTATTATAATTATTATTACCATAATTGTTAATAATGTTTTTTAATAAGATTTTGCAACCAACTTACTTTTCAACTCTTACAATTAAAAGTTGAAAGAAAGACTGCTAAGGACTTTATCACATTTCCCGTTCTAACAAACTCCCATCTGAGATAAAATTCCTAGTAAAATAAGATTAGAAGCAAAGTGAAACAAAGAAAATTGCAATAGAAAGCGCAATCCAAGCGACCGTAAGTGCTAAAGTAAACGTCGCGAAACTTAATGAAGGAAAAGAGCGATACACTTCAGTTGAATTTTTTTTATTAGAAAGAAGTAGAAAACGAGCATGCTGGCCACCTGGTGTTACCTGGTCTCTGCAACCCATAATAAATGCTTCAGTATGCTTCACATTCAAAACCCCACACTAGGATTTCCTATGTGGTGTGTGTTATAGACACACACAAAGACAATCACACTAAGACCCAGACCGTGAACAGAAATCTAAATTCATTATTGAAAATTTTGTCCCGATGGGAATCGAACCCAGATCACTTGGAATACTGGAACGGAATTGTAACCGCTATAGCAAATATTTAACTTCAGGCAGTATCATAGCCCTAGTTGAGGTCATAAATAGATACGTTGTTACTCCTGAAGACGAAGATGATAGCTTCGTTAAGTGTGCTCCGCCAGACACACAACCTTCTTCCGAAACAGAGAAAATAACTTTACGGTAGAAATTGGTCTGTACCGTGTACTTGGAAGTACCGACTTCCCCGGTCTGCGAACCTACCGCCTCTTAAATCCAATCCAATTTTAATTTCTAAAGAGGGAGAAAAAATAAACCCGATTTGCGTTCGATTCCCTTTACGTCCGTTCTTATAAAGCCATTTAAAAAAAGTCTAGAAGGGCAACAAGTCCTTATAACTCTATTACGGACTAAAATAACGTTACTTTTATTTTAGAGAAAATTTTCACAGGGTATAACATCTTTCTTTCTTTAGCAGCCGTAGATGATGACAAATTTAAATACTCATGAAAAGTCTTTTAAAAAATACTTGTTAATGTTTTTGGAATTTTGGAAGTACATATGTTACCATGCTATCACTATTCGAAAGGTCCTGGGTTCAAAGTTTAAATGATAAATTTAGATTTCTGTTCTCGGTCGGGGTGTTAGTGTAGTTGTCTTTGTGTGTGTCCATGGTACCCACGACACAGGATCCTAAAATCCTACTGTGGGACTATGAGTGTGAAGCTTTATTTTATTATTATTAGATATTATTTTAAAAAGGTCTTTTGTATATTAGGTTTTAGTTCGAAGTTAAACCCATTACTAACTTACTTAACAAAAAGGATCTCTCAATGCATCGAAGTTGATGTATTATAAAATTAAAAAGTTATAAAAGACAAGTACCGAAATTAAATTGTGGTTTCTTTTAGGGACAGCCGTATTTCTTAGAGGCCGCGTAATTTTTTACGTAGTACCTAATTACCATAAACCTTGCTGTAACACAGTAATTACTTGATATTTCCTGTTTGATTTTAAGGAATTCCTTAGTGTATCTTTGAAGTCGAAGGTCGAATAGTCCATATTTCCGTTATTATATTTCTATCAGTACATTACATTGGACTAAATAAATATTCGCAAAAAGAAACTTCAACATCGGTGTATAAATAAAATGGTAATATTATTTGGGGGACATATGTAAATAGAAAGTTTAAGCATCTATCTCCTCCCTTTTTATGAAGCCAAGAAACCACGCACAGCTTATAACCGGTAAACTTTGGTTCAAACCGTGCAATGTACACAAAATTAAGTTAAAATTCATGATCACCTCTATTTTTGGCATGTTTATGCGAGGAATAATACTCATTGATTGTTTAAACTAGAGTTGAGGTAACCCCTTCGTGTTATTGTATGACGAATAATAAAGTTCAACGACTCCGCGCCTATTTTTAGCTTCAGAATACAAAAATGTTTATGGAAAAATATTGTGTGCTATTTCCAGTTGCCTTTTACTGCTCAGCGATAATCTAGTTAGGGAAAAGTTTAATGCTAGAAACTTTTAGCACTTCTGATGGAATCCGTTGAAATTAAACGTTGTTCCACTTCGTAAGATTGAGAGCTCTTTCTCAACAGAGGATCAAGGTGGTGCTGCAATTTAATCGCATCGTAGTAGAAAGTCTGAAACGGGCAAAGTTTCATGCCACCCTTACACGATATCGCCACATAGATATTTGTTATAAGTTCTTTTTGTATTTTAACTATAGGTATATAAAAATCGTTAAAAATCTAAATGTTAAAACATATATGTAATCTTTAATAAGCTAGCATAAAAGTATTCTTAATACTAAAATCCCAATTAAAACTATGGTACAGAATAAGACATACATATAGGATTGATTTATGTAGATAAGGTAACGAGTGCACGAGATGAGAGTTTAGTGAAAATTATTTTGGTGGGTCGGCGCCTGGCACCGGTTCAATCGGACGGCCGCGGCTACAGTTTCGCGGTGTGTCGCCTACGTGTTCGATCCGAGCTTCTACTCAACTCGACACATTTACCACCCGAAAATACTTTATGCTTGTGAAACGTTGTCAGTAAGAGAAATTTTTATGAACTCATTTCTATTATGGCTTTGCTCAGCTGCGAACACTCTATGAGTTCCAAATACTTCGCCGCTTCGTCGTAACAAATATGCAAAAGGCCGATTACGTCAGCAGTCAGTGATACTTTGTGCCAGCTGAAATATATTTATGTAGGAGTATATTTCATAATTCATTCAACGTAAAGGTTTATATTCCAAATATAGTACATTGGCATCTATTTATTTTCATTCTCATATTTGAAGGTCCTTACCCGTCATTGATTTTGTGGGACGGTGTTTTTATGGTAAATACATCACGCGACTCGTTAAAAGGAAAAGAAACAAAAGTAGAAAAAATAGTACAAAGAGATAAAATATTTGCATTTGACATTTAGAGGAGTACATTTTCCGCCAACGCGTCGACTACCTTTGCTTCGATTGCAAGCGATTTAGCTGCCGTACTAGTGCTTTGCGTAATACATGCAGCTCTCTGAAGCCGCTTCAATTTTACCTCATCAGAATATATTTTTAGCGTTGTCGCGATTTTGCTCTTTTGAGATTCTATATTTATTTTTCAAAAGCTTTTATCTATCGTCCAGTTGACTTATGTTGTATTGGTTAAATGTAGTCTTAAAAGACAGTAAATATTTTTTCACAAAGCAAGTACACTGAGCTTAACTCTTTAAAAGGTTCTTAGGATATTCGTAAGTCACTCTATGGGTTATAAGTAAGCAACCGTTGGAGATATTAATATTAATAAACAAAACCTTTACCGTAAGTTAGAGTGCCTTCAACAATCTTTAACAATCACATAAAACTCCTTTTGCGGACTTATTTACGAAAAAAATTATGTGTATACATGTTAAAAACGCATAAAAAATTAGAAAAATGTGATTTTTAATATGTATTATTAATACACACACAAATTTTCATCGCAATGTAATTCCGTTGGGCTGTCGATAGCGTGAGCCCACTGCATCGCGCCATCTAGTACACAATTGGAGAACTATAAACGTAGATTTTTTCATCCAAAATTTAATTTTTCTGTTAGCTCTCTTACAAACTAAAGGTTAGAAAATGCTGAATTTGTATTTAAGTACATATAGATGTACATACATGTGGTAAAAGGTCATCATACTTGAATTTATTTACTTATTTATTAAGGTCTATAAGGTCAATCTCTTCAGCTGTTATAGACACCATGTAAAATAGTCATATGAAGTAAAGTACATCTACCTTCCAGGGTCATTAGATGGTGACAAGCGCAGGAGTCCGCATAAATATTAAATATAACGTGACCACAAAAATTCAAATGTACTTACTTTGTATGTTTTCTGATTATTGAACGTAGGTTATTACCTATCTTTACTGGTATATTTACCAGTGGTTCCAAAAGATACTATTCTATGAATGATACGATCATATTCTAGAGTGCTTCTTACGTACGAATCGTACAAAGCCTTAAGGCTAACAATATCAGAACAGAGGCGACCCATCCGTAATTTAAAACCAAGGTTTTTGTATGCTTTCTTGACATTTTTATCATCATGCTCAGAAAAAGTTAATTTAGAACTAATGAGTATGGCGAGATCTTTTATAATACTAATTTTATTTACCTTGATACTGCTCATAGTATTATAATAATTAATAGGACACTTTTTGCGAGTAGGTAAAAGAGACCAGTGAGCATTTACTTAAGTTCATAATTATACGAATCTCAGCATAGTAGACACAATTTTTTTTTACCATTATTTTGACCCTATTGACTTGTCATGCGTGATTTTTTTATTACTTTGATAAAAATTAACACTTTTTATGTTATTTTAGTTAAATATTTTGCACACATTAAACAAAACAAAACAAAATATTTTAAAGATACATAAAATAAATAAAAAAATTAAAGATTAATTTAAAAAAATTAATTTAAGAAATGCGTAAAAATAGCAATAGAAAATAATATGGAATAAGAAGAGGTTTTGTGTATAGGAAATTTGAATAGTGTATTCAAGTGAGTTTTGCGAGGTGCGTAAGAGGGACGAGTGAAAGAAAATCGCTCCCAGAAATAGACGGTATATGTAGGGTTTCAAAGAATGTTGAAGAGCATATCTTAGTCTTTCGATAAAAATGGATTGGGAGCACTTGAGTTCTTTGCGAAGATGAGGGACATGGTCATATTTGCGGACTATAATTGGTTGAATTAATGTTTTTAAACGAGGATGATTTACAAACTTAAGGTAAAATTCTGGTATTTGAAAGAGTAGAAAGCTAATCTGCCGACTAACTTCTTTGACTTATTTGTTAATTTAAAATTACAGTCAAAGATAACTTCAAAGTGTTTTACACTACCAGAATATGGAATATTATCCCCATTAATAAACCATAAACAATGTTTTGCAGCCGAGTCGCCGAAAAATAAATTTACATGGCTTAAGTAGGCTAAACCTTGAGAGAAATATTGTTTATAATTCTATAACTTTTTCACCTCTTTTTTTTTCTAAATTGGATCCGCGCGAAGCCGGGGCGGGACGCTAGCTAGTACACCATAAAATAGAACATAAACATATTCGATTTTCTGTTCAACGTATTTTCTTCAACCGGCCCGGGTATTGTCCGGTTCACTGTTTAGGATTCGTTTATTCTCACACCCGTTGAGGTGCTGCAGTTTCAATTTCATAGCTTTGATCATTTGGCAGAAAGATAAAATTTTCTAACCCAAAAACTTCGCTTGTGTAGGTATAATAAACTGACGAAACCTATGAATGATGAATGATTAAGCTATTTTTGTATAACGGCTACTAAATATAATGACTGTAAACAGAAACTTACGGAAAAAGGCGTTAGAACTTTCAAGATTATAATATTCGTTATGGACCATCCATAACGAGGCCAAACACGTTTTTCTTTAAATTATTTTTTATTTGAGTAAATTGTTACGGTACCATCATAGTCCGTTTATCAGAGTTTAAAAGATTTATTTAAAAGATTACTATTTAAAAGTTTCAAAGGTCAAGCAAACTATCGATTTTTAGAAGAAGATAATTTTTTATATGAAGAAGAAAATCATAAAAGAGTCTAACGGTGCCGTTGCAAGAAAGCACTGTATAATCGCATCACTTTGGCTTGCTCCTAACTTCTTTAATTCTCTAAGATAAATACTTCGGTAATAATATACTAACTTTCAAAGACTAGCACTTTGCTAAGACCTTTTACGCTTTAAGTCATAAACTTCAATTTCTGCAGTTTTGTTACATTTTGCCGACGGCATTTTAATACCGGTTATCATTGAGGAATAAGATTTAAATTATCAAAAATATTCTCATTATTATGGTTTTATCTTTATTAGGTTTCTAATTTGTTTATTTAAGCATTTACGTTTTTTGATTACTTACAAGTCATATTCACGCTGACTTACGCTGAGGTTGAAGCTTTCAAGAAAATACTTATTTTTATAAACAAGTAACGACACCGAGAAATAAAAGCCTATATAGGTAATACTCTGTATGAACACTAATTTGGGTCTGCGAGAAATCAAAGGATATCGATGAAAATATTGCAGAGAAAAGGTGAAAAAATTTTCAGATCGTAAAGCATTCTCTAATTAATTGAAATAGTTATTTGAACATTTATAAATATATGGTATAATATTAATTTAATTTTGAGTTAACAAATAAATACATATCATAGACGATTCTATTTATTTATATGTTTCTTTTGGTTACGTAAAATAACAATAACATGTTTTGGAGTATTCTTTTGTGTCTGAAATATAAAATGAAATTGTACTAGCACTAGGATGTCGAGAATTACTTTACAAATACGTGGTTCGTGTTTCAACGACGTCATTTTCTATTACAGACACAAGTATTTGAATAAGCTGAATTTATGATCTTTCTATAGTTATCATATCCATGTCAATTTAATATAATAAATATTTGATGAATAAGAACTGCTTAAATTGTAAATTAGATATATCGTAATTTATAAAATTTAAACAGTTCTTTTGGAACATTTCAAACTACGATATACCTAACGCAAACTAAATAATTTCACTGGCTGTACTCGCTTAGTAATTAACACACAAGTTTAAGCTTTTAACATAAATTCCAAGCGTGTTTTAATTAAAAGTATGAATCTCTGCAGATCAGTTATCTCCTCTCAATTCGGAAAAGCGTAAAAATATGAAACACCGTAAAGCTTAATCATATAGTGCAATTGCTGCAGCGTAACGTAAACTGCCACGGGTAATCGCCGCTATATTTCACTTTATGAAATTGAACGCGGAAAAAAAAGGCATCGTTGGCTACAATGGCCACAGGCGGCAGGCAGTAGGTACGAGTACAATAGCAACAGGCGGTTGATTAAATCAGTTGTACGGTATTGTACTTGGATTGGACTGTGTCGGCGTCGATCCGATTTCTGGGCTTTTTTATAGCACCAAGAGAGATTTTAATATGTAGGTACCATCCACTCCTTGTCTGCATAATTACTGCATAATAACGGAATCGTTTTTGTGAAAGAATATCTAAAATTATTTCCAAGGCCAATCGCAGTATTTAATCACTCTTCTACAGAATTATAGGTGATAAGGAACCTGAAAGACTGCCAATTCCTTCAAGTACATGGAGTACATAATGTTTGATTGCTGCGATTGATTCATCAATCAATGACACAATTGTTATAGATTAAATATTATAATACCTAGTCCATTACGAGCATTAAGTATTATACAGAAGCTGCATTAGTATAAATCGTTACTATCTTTGGTTTAAAAGAATGTAGTATTT
>DWNH01000633.1:0-14017 GCA_018249895.1 Tiana niger
ACAAAAGAAAGAAAAAACAAAAACAAAGAAAAAAGAGGGGGGGCGCCTGCTTGCTGTGCTACAGCAAAAAAAAAAAAAAAAAAAAAAAAAAAAAAAAAAAAAAAAAAAAAAAAATGTGACCATAATAACTAGTATGTGTTTTTAATTTGATGGAATATTTTTAACCAAAATTAATTTTTCAACAGAAACAGTAAAAAATGATGGCGTTTTCCACTTCAGTTACTCTCGTGTACGTTGTATCATTAAATATTAATAAGAGCAGCTTTTATTTTCATAAGTACCACACCACAGCATATATAATAGACATACTGTGCACCGCGCGTATTCTATAGTTTAAGACTGTACTTGACCGTAGTGTTTGCCAACTTTGCCGGAAATAACAATAATAATATTTACTCGACTTTGTACAAATAGGAATTTATTTTGTAACTTTTTTCTTCTCACACGATATTAGTCCTACTAACCTCTTACTAGTTCATTAAGTTCACTGAGTTGCGTCTCTGAATATGCCGAAAAAAGCACCTAGAAATGCTTTCTATTTCTTTATGGTGGACTTTAGAGAAGAACAACGGAAGAAAGGCATCAACTATGACAAAATGAACGAAGTTGCTGATGCTGCGGGACCGTTGTGGAAGGTTTCTGATTTTTTTTTCTATTTGTATTACTGATTCTGCTGAATATAACTATAAAATTGACAACGAAACGATAAACCACATACTCTTAACAGAATAACTAGCTACGGCAGTCCAAGATTATGATAGAAAGTAATACTAATATATATATATTTTTTTTGTTTTAATTTTTTTTTAAATGTCCAAAATCAATAAAAAATTGTGCACAGAGCCAAATAAATTAAACTCTGGTTAATTCTAACATCAGGAGACGGCACCAGCAATCAAACAAAAATATGAGGCAATAGCTAAAAAAGAGAAACAGAGGAACAATTTACCAGAAATGAAGTTCACTTCTACTGGTATCCCACTGTCAGAGATTGAACGACAGCAGAGGGAATTGCAAGAGGCCGAAGATGCAGAACGCAAGGATATTAAGGATCTAGTCAAACTGAAGAGCTTTAATGGAGGTATGACTTTTATTTTAGAGGAATTTGGAGGAGCCGGAGTTATACAAGTCTGCCATCTTAGTCCACAGAAATAACTACACATCTAATTGCAATCTCAGGTAGGACTAAGGTTCTGCCTGAAGCTGCAAGAGGATGGTAGTAACCACATAACTCCAGGTGACCTGCATGTTCGATTGCTACTTTTAATCAATACAAAAAAATTGACTGGCCTCGTGGTCTAGTGGTTAGCGAACCTGACTGCTAAATGGGAGGTCGTGGGTTTGATCCCCACCCTGAACAAATGTTTGTGTGATGAGCATAAATATTTGTTCTGTGTCTGGGTGTATTTTTATCTATTTAAGTATGTATTTACAAAAAAAAATATTTATGTATGTTTATCAGTAGTCTGGTTACCATAGCACAGGCTTAGTTGCCTAATTTGGGACCAGATGACTGTGTGTGAGTTGTCCCAAGATATTTATTTATTTATTTTATTTATTTACTTCTGTTTATAACTCATTACAGCCATTATTAAGGAGGATTTTTATGTAATGGACGTTAACTATTACTGTAAGGTTGGCTCTGACTATCTTATTGGTGAAAGTACTATACTGCGCTTTAATCTTGCTGATGGTATACGTGACACATACCATGAAATGATAAATCCTGGTAAGTGCATTTTTAGTTATTGCCCTAAGATTATTTATAGCCCAGTTACCCTGATGTGACAGCGTAATCATTCATTTTTAACTCTTATTGTTCTATGTATATGGTTAGCTCATGTACAATCTACTGTCCATAGACAATAATAACTACATGTTTCAAAACAAAGGTTGATATTGTCTTATTGACATTGGTCATTATTAACCATTCATCCTAGCCCATGTTAAGATATGAGTTATTATATTTATTAGTTTTGTATTCAGTGAACTGTTATCTATAATGATTATATCTTTTTATCTTCATGTAGGGTACACACCAATTGGCTATGCATCAGATGTGAAGCTTGGATCGATGGAGTTAGGCCTAGAGCTGCCTGACGAAAGTTCTCCTCGGAGCAACTATATGCAAATATTGGCGAACATTATCGACTACCTGAAAGAGAAAGACAGGAATGCCAAAGTTCTACCACCTATTTTCACTATGCCAGACAAAGCTCTTCCAGTCCAATATTTTATACAGCATATGTGTAGCCGTGCAGGTAATTTTTTTAAATCTACTCTAAAACTAAATATACTAGATATCGCCCACTGGTCGTAATTCGATCTTAATTCAGTAAAGCTGTATTCAACTAAAGATTAATTGCGCTAATGGTGTGCAATCATTAATAAACATTTATGTCTATTGTCTATAGTCTTACTGAGTGTCAAACATAACCATAATTATTACATAATAGGTGTGTGTGTGACAAAGGCATGGTAATGTGTTTAGCGTCTTCTTTATTGATTTAATGTATTTTATATGCTTTATTTTAAAAAAATATTAGCATCCTGCACTCTTTCTCGACGTAAACTTGAATTATGACAAACTTCACATTTCTCTGTTCCCGCAATGTGCTTAAAAAGGGATCATAAGTTTTCCCTTCACATATCAATATATAGGTATTGTACAAGGTTCTTAATTTTATTACAGTTGTACAAAAAAGCAGAATTTCCGTAGGAACAGTAATTATCTTAATTAACTATATGATAATTAAAATAATGTGAGTATATAAAAGACCATTAAGTATAATTTGAGTACTTTTCAACATATTGCTCATCCAATTATCCAATTAATTAAGCAAGGCTCGGCACATTAAAATTGTCAGAGTTTCAAGTCAATTGAGTTGTATTCGTTTAATGATAGAGGCCTTCTTTGTAGCTTTGCAGCCCTGGCCTTATCTTTGTAACTTGGAAATGCAGTTGGCATAGTTGCAATGATTTAGGTCAACACAGTCATAGAGGATGTTGTGAATGAGATGAGATGCATTCATGATGAGATCAATAATAGTGTAGATAAGTAATATGCAACAGTAATAAAGGGTGAACAAAGCTTAAAATTAAAATTACATAAATACACATAACCTGCTGCAGCACTGCTCAAACAAAATTACTAGGTAATAATAATATTTTTTAATATTTCCCAATAACCAGGCGAAGATGACTCCCTATTCCGAGTGTATAGGTTAGACACCTTGTTCTTTACTCTGTTGGACGCGATCAAAACACGTGGGGACGAGGGCTTTCCGAAGGAGTCCTTAGCTCTTCAGCAGCTCAAGAAAGACCTGTTTAAGTACACCCCTGGGATCGGGTGTCAGGTTAGTTCCTGATTTATTTAAACAAGAAAGTTATAATAGCTAACATAATGATGTAATAGTACTCATGTTAGTTTTTTCTTCTTTTCAAGCACCACGAGGAAACTGACAAGGCTATTGAATGCACTTCTTCACGGGTAAAACGCCAAGCCTACACTGTCTTGGACTACTGCTGCCCAATCGTGGGCGTGGACCTGGAGCCTGGGAAACATTTACCGTTTGACTATGACATGGAGGTAATTTAAAGATATTGCATCATTGTATTCGTAAAAGTTAATTTTTATACCATTTAGGTTTTGGTGCAATCGAAAAGACATTAGGTGGTAGGCTATCGGCCTGGTAAGTACCACCGCCACACCCAAATCTACCATAAAACAATTTATTGTGTTCCGGAAGAAGGGTGTGGTTGCCGGAGTTTACTAAATACGAGGTGATCTTAGTCCCTCAAAAGTGGCAACCATGGCTGCCTGAAGTTGCAAGTAGATGTGTTGCAGTGACCACTTAACACCAGATGTCCTGCATGCTCGTTTGCTACTTTTTAATATAAAAAAATAAAAAAAATAATGTGTGATTAATCCACACCTTTCTGAGAGTGACTATAGATGTGTTTAACGATGGATATGTCAATGTCCAATATCTATGGGATAGAGTGACGTAGGCATAGCGTCTATGGCTAGAATATGTGACAGTACAAATTATTTGTATGTTATTTCCAGAGCATTCTCATCTACAGGGAGCAGAAGAAGGAAAGACAGGCGCCCACAGTAGCTGGCGCTAGTTCTACGGTATTTGCATACAAACATACCACTCCCATTTTTACCGAGAAGTAGTGTTATTAATTTTCGGACAGAAAGATGTTAATGCCGCCAGGTTGTAAATACGAGGCGACCATCTTAGTCCCCGGGAGTATCAATGCATCAATACAGCATTAGATAAAAAAAATTAAGAAAGAAGTTAAATGAAATTTATTAGAGGAATTTGTTACTACTTAAGATTGGGTATGGATATCTATGGGCTGCAGTGACCATTTAACTCTCAAGTTCACATTTATAACTTCTTTATTTAAGTATCAAAACCCTAGATCCTTGATGCGATTAACTGTTCACGAATAGACTTTTTCATATTAAATATTAGTTATAAGCCCATCTGATTTTTAGTGGCGTTACCAGCCTTGGAAGGCTCTATTATTATCTATATAAATATTATATATATTAATTATACATATATATAAATTCATCAATTGTTACAGTCCGCCTGCAATAGTTCGATGATCAGTGAAAGTTTCAACGAATCTTTGACGCTGAACTCCACTACTGAGAGTAAGTAACGATAATTTTTTTCCATCAAACAATTATAATATAAGAAGAAAGAAATTTAACACGTTGAATGCCATGGGGGTCACCGGTATCCGGGTGTAAGTTTGTTCGTAGCACCATGCGGGTCACCGGTGACAGGCAAAACCAAGATTATTAGATTATTAGAAACACATACATAATTCGAATAATGCTTTTAATTTTTTTTACATTACTATCGTTACCAAAATGGTTTGAAGAAATTAACTCTATATACTCACTGTACTGTTGTAAATAATATTTAATCAAAATTATGCAACATATACTGAGAAATTCATTTAGGCCAGACGAGACAGGTATGTAAAATTAGCGTGGCATTCAATGTGTTAAAGTAAGGATTTAGATTTGTATATGTCTCTTCCTGGGTGTTTTATCTAATTGTCTGGTCTCTGTTTGTGTCAAAGCTACCACAACATAAGAAAGAAATGAAAATTGGGTTTTTTTCCCGTTTCTGGACCTTGATAATATATTTTTTCCTTTAACTTAATTTTTTTTTTACTTTTTTCTCAGGTGTAAGGAAAGAGAAAAGAGCTGCGAGAATGCCAAAAACCGACTGTGAGTAGTTATTTATAGTGTTAGTTCATCAAATTACTAATATTTCACCAATTTAATATTAACAGTATTTCATCAACTTGATTATCTGCCTTGAAAGGTTTATATTTTCAAGATATTTATAATCTCTAGGTCTAGGTCTAAGATTGCGGTACTGTCAGAGGATGTCTATCCCATTTAGGCCTGTTTTTTGAAATGCAGATTTTTGACTACTGAATATCTTTTATTACTGTACAAGGTACTCCAAAAAATAACTACTGTCTCATTCACACTTCCATGTTTAATGCATACACAGATTTGTGCCCTACCGTTGGCTAGTGTTCTGGGCCCAAAAAGTTGGTTTAATAAGATGTGGGAATTTTTTGAAATAAAGTGCATGATCATGTTCAGTCATCTTGAAAAAGCTATGAATGGTTGCTGAGGACACTGATAGCTTTAGGCACAGTCTGAGATTGAATTTAGATGTCTATGGCTTGCACAGACCATTTAACGCACTGTTGCGTTCATGCTTTGATATTTGTTACTCAATCATGCAAAAACGATTGACTTACTTGGATGATTTAATTCCGGTAATGCCCTGCGAAAACCGATTTCCGCGCGGGCGATGCCGCGGGTGAGAGCTAGTTCGAAGTTATGTTTAATCTTACATTTGTTTCATTTTAATAAACAAGTGACTATCAATTATTTTCTTGCGTCATCAATTGTGTTTATAATTCAACAGATTCTCAAATCTTCCGACCAGCGCCAGAACTCACGGAGACCGATTTCCCCCAACTGACCGCAGGCAGAGGTAATTATATTATTTTCCTATCTGAGAAAAAATCGCAGACAGACAGACAATTGAATTCCACAGACGATTGAATAGTAATTCTTGAACCCGATGAGCATAGTAGGATATACGGAAATTATTGTATTGTCATCTGCCCTCGATAAGTGTGCAAATTTTTTAATCGAATGGATGTCTCAAAGTGTGAAATATTAATTTCACACACTTTGTTTTAAGATTCTGTTACATACATACATATCTACATACATACAGGTGAAGTTAATAAAAGTGTGTTAAAAATATTTTCCAGGTCGTGGAATGGGAGGAAGCTTCAGCAGATTGAACGCAAATAAGTGATTGCAGCATTAAGCTTTTATGTAAAATATGACTATGTTACTATAAGTGAGGCTGTGTATATATAATCTACATATAATATATATACTCTATTTGTGGTACTTACGGCGGCTTATTAGAGGAGTCTTAAAATACAAACTAAATATGAAGAACGATGCATCCTACAAAAGAAATCCTGTTAAATGCTACTAACATATGATTGGGATATAAGGTGCTGAACTGAACATATGTATATATGTACTTCTATGATATGTCAACGTCAAATATTACTAAAATCTTTCCAAAAATTCCAATTATTACCGAGATAATAGTTCTTTTATCGTTACAATTCCAATTATTACCGAGATAATAGTTCTTTTATCGTTACAATTCCAATTATTACTAATATATTAGTTCTTTTATCGTTCAATTCACAATATGTGACAATTTACATAATTTTTCAAAATCTTGTAACTTACATTTTGCTGTGTATTGCCCATACGTCGAGACTCCAGCGTAGATACCAACAAAACGCTTGTTTGTGATTGGTTGAACAGAAAGTTGTTGGGCGTGGCCTAATGACTCGGCCAATCGAAAACATGTTACCGAATTTTGTAGAATAGAAAAGAATTTCATAGCTGGAGAGATTTTAATTTGAGAAAAGTTTATTTTTATTAAGAATTATATTTGAAGATAGTTTACTATATGATTAATTCTCGTTGGTAGCTCTAACGGCCGAAACTAATATTCAATCTATCCATTAACGCTATCTATCTGTGGTGAGTGCTTAGCTAACTGGAGATTGTAATCTGTATGAGAAAATGACTGTTAACTCGTCAAAGAACAAATATAGATTAAGTTTGATATATTATGATATTGATACGCAGATTACAGAACGATTGACAACGCGCGTGGTGAGTGGTTATCATGCCGGTCCACTCGAAGGGTCCTGGGTTTGATTCCCGGCGGGGCAGAAATTTAAATGAAAAATTTAGAGTTCCGTTCGACACAGGCCATGGGGCTATGAGTATAAGGCGTTATTTATTATTATTGTTATTTATGTAAACTACAGATCGTGTGTAACCTCAGATCGATCTTAATCTCAAACAGTGGATTGAATATTAATTTTGGGCGTAAATGACTTTATTTAAAATACCTAAATAAGACCATTTACAATTACAGCCAACAGTTTAACCCGAGCGAAGTCGGGGCGGATAGGTAGCTACTACTAAAAATAATAACGATTGGTCAGTTCAAACTATCCCACGATTGTGTCATAGACATAGTTGTAAAACGCCATCGTCACAACCTACTATTTCATTTATCTCCGTCGATCATTCGCTCAAGAGGTTTACGAGCTCAGGACGTGTACACACTAACCAACTTTAGTGTTTGTTGAATAAACAGTAGGAAAAAATTGTCTCAGAGCATTGACCGATGAAGTTTTTCTTTGTGTCACTCATATTTTTGTTCATTCTAATTGGATACAAGTAACGAATATACATATTTTTTTTTAAATATACCAAGAAATTAATATCATTCTTTAAAAACGGCACCACGCAAACTGTACCGCGCCGAACGCGGCGCTGTCAGTCTGCCGTGTCTCTCGATTCATTGTGTTGTGTTCGACCAATCTAATGCGAGCATTTTTATGCTGCAAAACGGATGAACAGTTGGTTTTGCGGCTCTGTACGGAAGCCTGAGAGAGAGCCTATTCTATTACATTCGTATCGCCGTTAGTTGGTGTACGTTAATGAATCCAAAATGTAAACGATAGCACCTGTATGAAAGTTATGTTTTTTAAGTTCCTTTAGATATAAGTGATTTTGGTTAATGTTGTAACAAAATACAGAATTCTGTTTAAAATTTTCTTTCTGGATCACAAATGTTTGCTTTATAAACGTTGAGAAACAAAAAAGATTTGTACCTCATGCAATCTGTAAAACAGATTTTTTTTGTTACAGACCACAAATATTTATTTTGGAGTCTATACCTTAAATGGTCTTGTACAGGTAGAGGTATCACTATGTATGTATGTATATGAAACTTGATGTGTGTATGTATGTTCCCTATGAACTTCCAAGCGGCTGGACGAAATTTTCAGGCAAACTTGCAGAGTAAAAGATTTTTTAACATTTAAGTATAAGCACTATTCCTGATAACTGTCATACCTACCATATGAATCTAATCAGTTTATTTACCAAATATACATATACCAACACTCGAATAAAAAAATATTCTTTAAATTCTGTCATAGTGTTCAAAATCTATCGCTGAAAGTACGTAAAAAACCAACGAATTAAGCACATCCTCCATTGAGATTTGCTAAAAATTCGTGGAGTTGATCATGATACCATGATCTTAGTCAATAAGTTTTCACTGCCAATATAAAACAAAATTTCTGTCACGTATTGGAAAATCTAAAAGATCACATACTACTACTTTAAAGTAAATCGAAGAATTCAAAGCAGAACAATTAACGAGCGTCACGACACACGAAAAATCAGCAACATGATTTTGTCTTGAACTCTTTGAACGGTACTTGCTTTTGTCCTCGGCCATGTCGCGCTGAATTCTAGTTGTAGTGGTGTTACGTAAAACAAAGAGCACCTCGGGCGGCATTAGTCCGGCATACGTTCAATGAATATCGGACAGGTTCTGACGCCGCTCTCTGTCGCAGTGCGTACGTTACATACAAATTAGGAGGGGCAAAGACGCGTGGCCGGTTCAAAGCGCTCGCTCGCTAAGATATAAGCATGGTCATTAGTAAATAGGATTGAGTCGTTACTGAATATTTAATTTATAACTTCAACTAGATTTTTAGAAGATATTCAAATAAACTTTTTGATTAATTGTGAAAATCAAATTTATTACATAGCATTTTTGCAATACGCACAATTACAATTGTGTGCTTCTACATTAAGGTCTGAATAACTAAGGTCTGGATTAACGTAAGTCTAGATGGCCGTGATCCAGACTTACGTTAATCGCAGCAAAACGCACGCTCAGCAGTAGAACAAAAATATAATGACGCTAATATCATAAAGTAATAAATTCCCCTAAGTTTAAAGTCTAACTTTGAAACATACTCCACTCCACTTTGTTGACTTACTATATTACGGAGACCCTTACAACAGTTATGTAACATTTATCTTCATTATACTATGTTAAATAGTTCCATAGTGAATTCGTTTAGTTATATAGGACGTCTGTTTATCAACACCTAAGACTAAAGCTTTACAAGGTCAACTCAGCAGGTAGACTCAATGGCTTAAAAGCTCCGATAAGTACTTAGCGTCCCACGTGCATTGTGATCATTCAATACAATAAGTAACCTAAACAATGCTCTGAAGTCTTGCAACTTGCCACCCATCCATCCTTTCACGTTTGCACGACCACTGCGAACGTAGGCCTAGTAGGCGCCACTTCGTCTAGTCCTGCAGCCGCTATTCCACCATCTGTCCTTTGTGCTTTCGAGCCGTCTTGTTCGGCATATAGTTTCCATTCGATAATCTGGACCGTTACCAAGCATAGCCCTTGCCATAGTAAACTGCGTGAGTTTGAGCTAGTAAAGGACTATCTCAACGCCATATCTAGCACATTATGCTTGTGACTTCAGATACTACTCTGATACCGCTGGTAAGGGGTCAAGAACCGCGGCATGTAAAAGACAAGTTTCTTTTAATTACAAATGAAATACATTTATTTTCCTTGTAACGTGTTCGGTATCATTCGGTTAAATTTTTATAACATTACTAGCTGACCCGGCTTACTTCGTACCGCCTCAGAATCAATAAATAAAAAAGCTGAACGATAATTGCAGAATGTTTCAACTTTCTGAACGACTTTTAAATTTAATTGATTTCTGAACGACGGGACGCACATCAAATATTTGACAGGTAGGAATAGTTTCTAAGGAAAAACGAAATTGTTGCTTTTACTATATTCCTTATTTTTTTTATCATACTTACTCACCGTTTAAACCTTCCCTGGACTTCCAAAAATAATTCAAAACCAAAATTATCCAAATCGGTGCAGCCGTTTTCGAGTTTTAGCGAGACTAACGAACAGCAATTGATTTTTATGTATATAGATTATGTGCGTGAGATTACATAAATAAAACTAAGTGGGTACATTGTATGTAATTAAAACAGGTTAAAAATATAGGTTGTATTATTATTTCAAAAGTTAAAAGTTCTTTAATTCGTTTCAAATCGACACACTACTATACCCGGTACCAGACAGTAGTAGTATAATCCATATAAAGAAACGTTCTTATAAGGTTAGTTTCGCAAAATGGGGGGATTACTCGAATGGGATTAGGGCAGCTCTATGCTCTCTACGAGTTCGTTGAGTACGGTAGAGTGCGGTCCACAAACGGAACTCGAGTGTAACTTTGTAGAACTTAGCGCTTAGTAACTGTGACGGATAATATATTGTTATATGAAGTAGGGTCAGCAGGAAAAACTAAACCCGTTTTGTAATTATATTCTGTTATAGTTTATTATCCGGAAGATTTTTTTACGTTCCGCTACTGAGCTCGAGTCGTTAAAATAAAAGAAGACTAGCATTATATTAACTGTATTTAATAGCAGTGTTGGGATATGTAGTATGATATAGTCACACCCCTAACATCTGAATATGATTAATTGTTAGTATATATGTAGGTGAGCAGTGATAGCCTAGTGGTTGAATTTCGGCCTAACATTCCGGTAGGTCCGAGTTCGATAACCGCACGCACCTCTAATTTTTAGATATTATGTGCGTATTATTACAATAATTATCACTTGCTCTTCGGTGAAGGAAAACATCGCGATGAAACCTGCATGCTTGAGTTTAAAAAAAAATCTCGGAAAGCATGTGAAGTCCACCAACCCGTGCTTGGCTGGACTGGGACTGTGGCCTAAATCCTTCTCATTCGAGAGGAGACCCGTGCCCAGCAGTGGGACTGTGATGGGTTGCTGATTGAATACGCCCATATTAGCTTGATGTTACAATATGTTAAAAGTTCTAACAACCCTAGTCGATTCAGTAAGTAACCGAGCCAGTGTGACAGCTACTGCGCTCTGCTTAGTAAGTTTCAGTTCCCGCTATCTTGCGGAGTTAAATAACTCTAGGTGGACTGGCCGGCCACTATCTCCATAAGGATTTAGGGATTTGAATTTGGAATAAAATACATCATTTAAGAACCTTTACTTTTTAGGGTTCCGTACGAAATACGGAACCATTATACGATTACCCATTTGCTCCGAGAGTACTGGATTAAATGAGTTGAAATTTGGTAGTGGTGTTTTGGATCAAATTTGTAGTGCGTGTTAAATAATAATTAACCTTATCTGTATCGCAAGTAACTACGCTAGTGTTAATAATTAATTCATTACGATAAAAAACTGTTCTCTGTAAGTGAATCTGTATTCTTAAGAGAATAAAGTCTTAAATCTCAAATAGCGTTCACTGGTCGACGATAAATTTTGTTGGTCATCGTACATATGTTTCCAATGTCCAGTATTGACGATGGATTAGTGTATACGAATACAAACTGCACAGCGATTCTACACAAACTTTACAACGCGTCAAAGTGAACGCCAAATCCGATTGAAGTTCTGTAACTTTGCTAAACTCGACTGGACTGTGGATGTGGTCGCTGATCCGCAATAGGGTTGTAAGTTTTCGATATCGAATTAATATAATCAAGAACCATTCAATACAACTTTACTGACTTCAAGGATGGTAGGATATTTCGATACGTAGTTTATTTTGGACGTCTAAAGACTGACATTACGTGCCTTATTGCAAGAAGTAAGATTATTTTCTTATTGACGACCCATGTGGTATAGTGTTACCATGCCGGTCCACCATTCGAAGGGTTCGATTTCCCGCGGGGCAGAAGTTTAACTGATGAATTTAGATTTCTGTTATCGGTCTGGGTGTTAGTGTAATTGGACTGTGTGTGTCCATGGTTACAGGATCCACGTTACCCACGATACAGGATCCTAAAATCCTACTATGGGGTAAAAAAAAACATGTACCATATGTTGGCCTCTGCTTGTGTCATTTTGAAGATTTCCCCTACCCCTTAACAAAAAATGTTCGTATGAAACTCATAATTGAAAAACCGCAACAAAGTATTTTCCTACGCTCGTTTCATTATTCACAATACCGGATACCTGTTTCCGGTAAAAGCAGAACAAACGTACTATAGTTCGCAGCGAATTTGTATGAATTCCACACTATTTAATTAATCCTTCATTGTACGGATTAACTCAGACGGTCCGAGTATCCGGTTCATGCTGGCCAACTTTTTAGATTAAACTTTAATTTATAATATTAATCTCCTTTGTGCCGTACTCGTTGTATTTAGTATGAAAGTAATTTGTTACGGTAAGCAGAAAATAAAAATTGTTTATCATATTCGTATTTCCCTAAGCGAAAGTTTTAAAGACGGTCTAGTATCACGATTGTATCTGGGTAATCGTTCGTCGCTGCGTCTAGCGTAAGAGCTATGGTAACCTTCCTTGCCATAAAATGTAAGTAAACAATTGAGGACTGCTAGAGTGAGAACTCAAATCGTACGGATTGGAAGGTGTCTTTGTACGATATAGATGGTCTGATGCCAAGCTCGACATTTTCTCACGTTCGACACGGGTTAGTCACTAACCCATAACTCCGTCGCACTGGAGAAGTCAACTGGAATCATCATCAATCCATCACAGTCCCACTGCTGGGCACGGGTCTCCTCTCGAATGAGAAGGATTTAGGCCACAGTCCACCACACTGGCCAAGTGCCGGTTGGTGGAATATTTCTTCAATATTTTGTCATTTAATTGATGAAATAGAAGTTAAAACAACTTTTTTTAAGTTTGGTCACGGTTTATTTAGACAGATTTTTATTTAGGTTTTATGATTCATAGACTCCAGAACTGCTAACATGATGTGCAGTCACTTTTTATTTAAATATCGTAAACGGTTTTTTATTTATAATCTTTACCGTGCATATCCAAATGGCTATATTTACTCACTTAGGCTCAATAAACTTTCTTTGTGGAAATACCATTCTACAAAGAAATGTTTGTCTGAATAAAAATCCGTTTGCATGCTATACTGGTGTTTATGTCTCACGTATTACAGGTTATACTGGCCTGATGCAGTTTGTACCGTACCTACTCGTATGATTCCTACATTAGCAAAGCGCGAGTTGTTATTTCCTCGTTGCATTTCGTTTTGCTAATTTCGTTTTGATGTCTCGTTTTTGGTTGTGTCGTGATAAGGATTTTATTTGAGTTTAATTTTGCTTTGTTCTGATAAGCTTTGTGCTTGTCCCTTTAAATTTTTGAATCCACTTTAATATTTCTGTGGTTTTCTATGTCATTGTCATTTCTATGATTTCACTGTCATTCACTGTAGTGCTAGACTTTCCCTTTTCAGGAGATTGTAAGGTTCCATGTCTGTCTCAGATTGACGTGTAATTGTCATCTAAAAGAATATTATAAATATAAGAATTCAATTATTAATTATTTCTTTTTTAGATAAATATAAAAAAACACGGAAATTAGTCTTTAAAGTGTTTTCTTACGTTTATTTTCCAACTAGTGACCCGCCCCGGCTTCGCCCGGGTGCAATTTAGAAATTCGGATAAAGGACAATCGGTTGAACGGGGCAGA
>DWNH01000634.1:0-14012 GCA_018249895.1 Tiana niger
CGAGCTTAGCAACTCGTTTTCGCAGTGACGTATACACTTGAACTTGGCATTTTCACCCTATCATAGTGAAGCTAAAAAAGACAGACACTTGTCCATAGTCTTCAACCTCAGTTGGCACTTTTCTTGGCTATTTTTGATACATAACTATCCATTTTTATCTTGATTTACGACTTAGGGGTTTTTATATCAATAATGATTTTCACGGTTTTTAAATCTAAATCCAACAATTCTATGCTGCTGGGAATCGAACCCATGATCCTTAGAAAGCCGGTATAGTAACTATTACATGAGTCATCAAATATTGTATCATTAAAATACATACAGTTTTATCGACGTAAAAAGCAAAAAAAAACCTTAAAAAATTATAGTTATAAATTTTAATTATCACATTTGACTGTTTTTTTTTATTTTTACTTGATTCGCATAGGGTAAAAAATATTATAAACGTTAAATTTATACATATAATATTGATATCTACTATCTATAATACATATAATTATCATAAATAATAACTTAATCCTAAGGAATCTTACAATACAATACATTTAAAAAAGAAAGTAGGTAACATTAACTAAAACGGAACATTGAAGACACACAGTCGTATTGATTATATTGAAGTTAATTGGCTTTATAAATAACTTGGTGGTTCGAGCACTTAGGGCTATTGATGCACTTTTAGCAAAAAATAAAGTAACTTTTACACAGTCACATACTTGAAATGGTTAAATTATATAAGGAAATATTGAAAACTGAAAAATAGAGAAACACAAGAATAAATAAAGAACATGTTTTGTTAGAAATACCTTTTGAAAATATCAAGTGTGTAGAGTTTTCAAAATATGTAGCGCTCCTAAAATAGTGTGGAGTCCTCAAAACAAGAAATTTTAAAGAGTGGTTTCTCAAAAACAAATGGTTTCTGTTATATTTTCTGTGTTTTAATTTTTTATTATATTTCAACTTGTAGGCTGCAAGCCCTGCCTGCACAGAGTTGGAGATAATAATGCTGGATTGGATGGGTAAGTGCTACCGTCTAACACAGTCTACTTTTATTATTTATGTTGTCAAAAGAAGTTACATATCCTGATATTTTGATGTATGCATTTGGAATGTGTAGTTAAAAGATGTTATACAAACACATTATACATGATTATTTTAAACATACACGAGATTAACAAAAATTATAACAGTATTAAAATACTCTTGTAATTTCAGGTAAAGCTATCGGCTTACCACCAGCTTTCCTAGCGCTTGAAGAGGGCAGCAAAGGAGGTGGTGTTATAGAGGTGAGCTTTAAAGTATTTATATTTATTAACTCAATTTGAACCTGAAATATAGACTTGTAAATGCAGGTTATTTATTTATCCAGGGATCGGCTAGTGAGTGCGTCCTTGTGTCTATGTTGGCTGCTCGTGCCGCTGGCATAAAACGACTCAAACATCAGTTTCCGACTGTGGATGAAGGCTTACTGCTATCGAAACTTATAGCATATTGTTCGAAAGAGGCACATTCTTGTGTCGAAAAGGCCGCTATGATTTGTTTTGTCAAGATGCGTATTTTACAACCCGATGAACACGGGAGTTTGAGGGGTGAAACTTTAAAGGAAGTGAGTATTTTATTTTTGTAGTAGATGTATCAAACTTGTATGACACGATGTTTAGCATTTATTGTACAAATTCTTATTTGACCTCATATGCTACCGTCTTGAGATTTTAAATAAAAGCGTTGCTGAGAGTCTTCTCTTAACTCTGTAAACTAATTTTCCAATCCCTTTCAAAGTTCCTTCCAAACTACTGAATGTATCGGTAAAACCTTGCGAACATTGTGGCAATTTTACTATGCATTAGTAATGCTATGTTCTACTTTTTACGTGTGGTACTTTCTACGTTAGTAACAGCATTTTCACAATGTTCAACTTATAGCCACCAATATTAGAGGAGTCAAACGACAAATTTTTTTCATTCTTCAGCGAGGCTGTCCATAATGCTTGAAAATGGTATGGAGTAGGTGACGGTAGGAAACTTCAAACAAAACTATGAACTTAGAATGTAGAGACTAGGCTCCCTATTTCTCTACCCCTTTTAAGCCTTAATTTAAAAGGGTTAACTCATATTATTAGTTATTAAATCTGCTCGCATATCGAGGCACTTTTTCGCACGAAGCATAATAATGTCGTGAGTAATTGCTTTACCTTAGAAGTGGCAAGGTAATCATACATAACTAACTGTAAAGCTTTCTGTATGACTGGCTAGATAAAAAGGATAATAACATTTCGGGTGACCTATTTTATTAAGAAGAATACTGTACTGAAATTAACACAAGTATCTGCCATAAATTTACTGAACTGCTTAACGGTATTATTGAGTATGGGGTGCGGGATACTTCCCCGGCGACCTATCATCTAAAAACTATCAGAGAAAATTCATGACAGGCCCTTGATAATAGTAATATTTAATGCAATTAGCAATTGGTCCTGCGTTAGTTCCATTCAGTCATCAGGCGGATTCCAAACAAATTTTGAACAGCAGATTGTAGCCCAACTTTAGACCGTACATGAAAATTCTGACTCAAAGATCCGAATTCATAAAATCTTTTTATCTTTTTAAAATTTGTGATTTATAAATAAAATAAGCAAGTTAATTCAATAGCATTAACTAATTATAATTATTATAGTTCCACTATGGTGCACCTCTCACCCGTGAGAAGTTTTTAGGCTTAGCCCACATTCCACTACCCAAATGTGAATTGTTAGTTCATTTTCACATGCATTTTAAGATCTTTATAAAGTAATCAGCGAACAGAGAGGATATTGCATAGGGGTGTCATCAGTTCATATACTTTTTAATTACAACAAAACTCAAATTTTAAAAAGATACTTCGCGCTCTCACCGTTACCCGTAGACATTCACATCCAACCATAAATTTACTATCATATCAATTTATCTCAAGTTTTACATAGGTTGGCACAAAGATAGGAACACTAGGTCAACATTAGTCATTATAACTCATTTGGTATAAAACGGCGTCTTTATATGTAGGGTGCCTACCTCGTAGTACCGTCCCTTGACAACCGTAGATTGTTTCGGATCGCTTTTTAATAAAGTTATTCACCTAATGGCACCAAAGCCAACCCTAGGCTACTCGGAGTGATGTCCCGGAGGCGCCGCGCGTTTAATGACTTGACGCCGACGCGGATGCCGGAAATACGTGGCGAGCCGGGCCGCCATTGTGCGCCACTTTCTATGCCGCAAATACTGAATTTCACGATTCCAACCTCTTATTAAAGACGACCGTCTTTATTGACGCCCGCTTTTATGAAGGAAATTTATGATATTTATAGACGTGTCTCACGTACTTCAAATATTCGTTTACAGTTTTAATAGTTTTGATGTAATTCCTTGCAGTAGGTATCGCGATAAGATGTTCTTTGGGTATGCAGAACAGAGTGTAGTAATAAGAATTACTACACTACTAGTAATAATAATTACTACACTCGTAAGATTTAAAGATTTTTTTTAACATAACAAGGTGACAATTGTTATATTATTCGTAAACTGCTGCTATTTTTTTAAATCTATATACCTATAGGAAAGGTCTTATCTTTAAATACTGTAATAAATGTTGGAACCTGCAATAAATTGTTAAATATTTTCAGGCTATGGAAGAGGATGAGGAGGCGGGTCTTGTGCCATTCTTCGTTGCGACCACTTTAGGAACAACCTCGTGTTGTTCATTCGACAACTTACCAGAGATTGGTCCCATTGTACGGAAATTCCCCAGTGTTTGGTTGCACGTGGATGCTGCATATGCTGGCAGTGCTTTCCTATGCCCCGAGCATAAATATCACCTGGCGGGGATTGAATATGCAGACTCATTTAACACCAATCCAAACAAACTAATGCTGACCAGTTTCGATTGTTCGCTTTTATGGGTCACCAATCGTTACCTACTGACCTCTGCGCTTGTAGTAGATCCTCTTTATTTGCAACATTGCTATGATCACACAGCCATTGACTACAGACATTGGGGTGTTCCTCTCAGTCGCCGCTTTCGGTCCCTGAAGCTATGGTTCATGCTACGAAGCTACGGAATAAGCGGACTGCAAAAGTACGTCCGGCGGCATTGCGAACTTGCTAAATATTTCGAGAAGCTTGTAAAAAAGGATGAAAGATTTGAAGTTTGCAACCAAGTAAAGGTAATCTCTGAATATTTTTGTTACCGTATCAGTTATTTCTGTGCTTATATAGTAATATGATAACTGAAGTTCTAATTTTTTTATATATTTATTACAGTTGGGTCTGGTTTGCTTCCGTCTAGTCGGGAGCTCTGATGACACGGCAGAGCAAGTTGATGAACTTAACAAGAAGCTCCTCACTAACATTAATGCATCTGGCAAGACCCACATGGTACCGGCATCGGTCCGTGATCACTTCGTAATTCGTTTCTGTGTGGTTCACCAGCACGCTACGCGAGAAGATATCGGTACCTATCAAAACAAAACAAAAGAAAGTGAATCTTCTTTTTATTCCATCTACGCATTTACGGTCTCATCTTCCTTACTTCGATGGTATTCTTTTGCAAAGCGTTTTAATAAATAAGGACAATTTATTAACCAAATATTTGTTGATACTTAATTTTGTTATTACTTCTGAAGCTGACCGCGATCGCAGCTCTTTTCAGATTATAGACGTCCGGGCTTATTTGAACAAATCTACCTTTTTATACGAAAAGTAGCGTTATTAAAATAAAGAAAATTTTGCAACGTCGTTAATTCCTTATCCTCTACAAATCCAGAGTGGATTAGTAACATTGATAGTCTTTATTAGACCTTCGTACATATATATAACAAACATAATAATAATTACGCTTGGTTTCCTCCGTACGTGCCAAGTATCTTTATTTGAACACACGGACGACTTGCCTAATTTACCCTTCAATTTACACTTCCTTTGGCTCGCAATAAATAGATGTAAAGTAAAGTACCTTACTTAAGTACTACAGACATTTTTCCCAGGTGGCCTTCATATGAGTCAAGTGTGTTATTACGCAGAAATCGTCCCCCAGTTATTGCTTTTTTATTAGTGAAAAGTTATAAAAATATACTTACCTACCTATAATTAGGCACGTTTATTATCTACTGGAATTGTTGTACAAGAGCATTTTTATTGTTTGCAGAAATAGCTTGGGATATCATATCAGACTTCGCTACGGAGTTGTTGGAAGGTCCCGACAAAGAAAGAGTAAGTGGCAACGCGCACCTCTGCTTAGAATTGAACTAAGTTGGTACTATTACTAACGAACTACACTAACGAACTTATTGAGTTTAAGTGTAGTAGAGTTTAGTAATTATCTATAGTGTGTATTGTGAACTAGGGTATCGGATTGCAGAGGTCAGTAGAGCGGTGTAGGTGTGTAAGTAAACCACTGATATTTTGGATACTGAAATTAAAGTACTGTAGGTACATGTGGATTATTTTTAATTTTTCTGATGTGCTTGTGGATAGAGTCGCGGACACTACTAGTTTACAATATTATGAAACTCCTTTGTTGGTACTTTCGGTACTTATTGTATTCGGTACTGTTTATACTAAAAAAAAGTTTATACTTAATGAATTTTAAAATTTTTATTTAAATATTTTTTTATGACTGACGGTGACTATAATAACTAATAGATAATAATCAATCCCCGCTCTTCACGTCTCTTTCGAAGCTGAAGGTCTGGCTGAAGATAATAAGTATTTTTACTAAAATTGGCCGAAGCTGAATGTTCCCTCGGACACTATTTAATTAGCAAAATGAATGGTTAAAACTGGATCGGGCTGAGTACGTCGATACAAAAATCATATATTTTGCAGGATCTGAACGAGGAGCGCGCTCGCCGCAATCGCGCCGCACTCGCGCACAAACGCTCATTCTTCGTGCGCATGGTCAGCGACCCCAAGATCTACAACCCCGCGATCAACAAGACCCCGCCGCCCGTGCCCACCACGCCCGTGTCCCCGCCGCCTGCCGCTGCGCCCGCCACGCCTGATACGCCCTCCGACGCCGGCTCCGTGCAAATGTTGCCATCCACTCCGTTAGTTTTCATTATAATCCAATTTAATAAAAAGAAAATAGAGACAATGTACTTAAACTTAACTTACTAAAATAGAACTTAATTACCTAAGTTCTATTTTCATAACAATAACAATATAAAGTGTTTAGATACATATGTACATATATTTAGACTTGATATCGCTAGACAATATAGGTAGGATTTCCAGGGGTAGCGACGTATCTGTTTATACAAATAATCAACACTCAAGTTACTTGAAGTGACTTGCCCGCATTTCCCCTGTCGAATTTCAGGTAGCTTTCTTAAATATTTGTAGCTTTCTTTGAATATTTCATATAGCAAAACAAAGTGCAGTCCAGCACTCGGTTCAGTTCATTATATTGATTCGGTAACCCAGATCTAGATATATCAAGTATCCGTCACATTGTAGAATTGAATACAATAAATATGTAAATAGGACTAGGACAACCTACCTCTGGTATATTTTTCTTTTGCATCAAATAATGTAAATATTGTTTTAAACAACTTCTTGAGATCAATCTTATTTCAGCATAGATACTTCATTCAGAATACATTCATTTTTACATAAATTATATCATATTTATTCTTCAGATCACTTTAGAATATTGACATAGATTTCCACTTCCAAACCAGTGATGAATACGTGTACCTAATGTTTGCTAAAGAATATAAAATGTAACGTATAAAAATAATTCGCTAAAATTGTTTACAGAAAGCAATCATCGTGGATAAGCTGGCCGCTGGCATTTTTCTTCCAAAGCGTAGATCATGACGCTAACGATTTACCACTGAGGTATGTTTTAATTGTACAAGACTTAGCAAGTCAGACGGTAACTACGAATTACAATCTTGTTAGGAACCCTAACTTTCATACAAGTCCTGTCTACATTTTGGAGTCATGACTAACAGCATTACAATGGAACTCTCGATGGATCCAACTACTAGTCAATTTCTAGCCTGAGTATGCTCGCACAGCGCCGGCCGAGTTTTTAAAAAACTACGACCGCAATTTTCTTTTAGTAGTGCCCTTTTTAAGGTAAGAACATTTCTTGATGTATTCAAGTACAACCCATTACCATTTAATACTAAATGGCCTACATGCTCGTTTGCTACTTTTATTCAATAAAAAAAAAGTAATTTACCTGATTTTTCATAATTCATACATGATGTCGATGAAAATGACAAAGGAACCCTTATTGGATCCAAACTACAAAGTTGACTAATAACCATTTCACTTACGCCAACATGCTTTCCAGGTTTCGCCACCTGGATACGATGGTGCGACTGAAGAGTCCTGGTGCGTTGCCCCGTCGCGGCTCCTCGCCGGGAGCCTCCCCCGACCACCGCGCGTTCTCTCCCTCCGCGCAATGAATGCTTCACTATTTCCGACTCGTCTGATTGCACTAAAAACTTTTGCGTAAGCTTCAAGGCCAAATGTATGGAAATATCGTAACGTGTTGTCTATGAACGTGCCGTGATGTCACGTCATTATTACGCACCTCGTCATTAATGCGTTAAAACTTACGAAAAAGTTTTTTCCTAGACCCACTGCAGTGTACTTATTCATTAATAATTTATTGAGCATGAGCATTTTCTCGTTTCATTTTGCGTAAATTTATCGTTGTGACCCCTTGTCAATAACGATCACAATTCTCGTGAGAAGAATGTAGTATTAAGTGGTTAAAGTAGGTACTTACACCACACACTGGTTCATGTTCACGTAAGACTACTATTCTAATATACATATCTATGTATGTTTTTATCTAAAAACTTTATGAAATGAATTTTGACCATAGCAGTCTACGTTTTACTCATCTGAACGCACACATTCATTCAGCTCATCATTGAAATATGCTAACCGAAAACAGATCCCTACACAAGGCGAAGTACTATGGCCTAGGCAACATAATCAGTTTTCTCTCACCATGATTGCTCGTTCGTCCATAGTATATTTCATCGTTTGGTCAGCCATAATATTCTAGGATTATTAAAACAGATCATCATGTACTTATTAATAACTTTATTTTCTTACCTATATTTAAACACATAACATGAAATATATTTTATGAAGAGGATCAGTCATTACATCTGACATCAAAAATGATTTAGGAATTCCTTATATTGTAATGATAAGCCAAAGAATGTGCAGTTATGAGAACTTTTAAGTATATAGTAGTTAGTGTGTTCTATATTACATTAAACATCAATTTTGGGCAATGTTATGAGTTCTCAGATCACCATCATATCCTACAGAGTATAACACATGTTTATCTGATAAATGCCAAGCGCATCCCCTTGCATAATTAGTGTGCTTATCACAGTTCTGGTATATAATATTACACTTATCTTCTCCTGATATATCACACACTGTAACTATTTTGTTGTCACAGCATACAGCTATGTTTTTTGATCTGCAATAAACATAATATACTAATTTAAATTGTTGCTAAATACATAGAATGGCTGTTTGTGTTTCAGTTGGTATTGTTTAAAAATATTCAGATTAATTGAGAATATTATTAAAGTTGAAAAATACAAAAAGGTCATATTTATAGCCCCCCAGCTAGAAGGGGAATTAAAACAAAATCAGTTGCTTGTCATGTCAGTAGAAATGGGTGTGGCAGTGATACCCTGGTCAGTAGAGTCTACCACCGAGAATATAATGATAATGTAACTATTAAACTAATATGTACTAATGGTTAAAAATAGAAATAATCTTACTCAGGATGAATTGTTATTCTATGCACTGCAGCTGGAAATTCAGTTAAAAGCAATGCAGCTTCAGGATTTCTGATATCAACTAATCTCAATACTCCAGCATCATCTCCAAAGACAAGCTTAAATTCGTCCAGCCATTTGATACATCGAAGACCACAGTTGTTTTTTAATACATCTGGAATATTTAGTCATAATGTATCTCACTATTATATTTATTCAAACAATGTAACCTTATAAAAACAATACCAATTTTCCAGTTAGTTAAGAAACCTGAAAACTAAAGCTCTTTGAGAGGTTCTCAAAATGCATGTGAATTCAATAAACACACACTCACACACAAGCCAGCATAGTGAAACTAGGCCCAAAAATCTTAGCATTTATGACAAAAGAAATATGCTAACTAGTGGAACAGAAGTTTAAAATAATGATGATCTGTATGATTAAAAGCAACAAAACAACTGCCATATTTAAAACAGCATTGAAATATTAGGCATTTAAGTCATGCATACTAACCACAGATAGGTTTGGAGATATCATCATTCCATAAAGACACATACTGATCCAAGGAAACTGTTGCAAAAGTTGTGGATGATTTAGGTTGTACTGCAACATCATTGATAGCCATGCTATGGGCACCCTTGTAATTTCTTTTAGACATCATATTTTCAATGTCCCATACCTTAAACCAAATCACATTAAATTATTTTTACATGGCAGGTTCTACAAACCGTATAAGTGCCATCACCACATCCATTAGTTTTGACTGGTCTCTTGGCTAATCTGATTGCTAAACAGGAGGTTGTGAATTCGATCCCACCCAGAGCAAATGGTTGTATGATGAGCATGAATATACATTCTGTGTTTGGGTGCACACACACAGCACAGTACAGTCTGGTTACAATGGCATATGCTATGATGCAATAAATAAATTGTGAAACTGGGGGACACTATAAATATTAGAAAACCATCTTAATCCTAAGGAGTAGCAACGCATATATGTAACCTCAGATATGAATGCAATACTGTCTGAGGCTGAATATGAATGTCTATGGGTTGCCGAAACCACTTAACACTAGATGGCACAGAGGCTCATTTAGTACTTTTGCCCTAATATTCATCAAAAAAACAGAAATGTTCCAAAACCATAATGTGATTGATGAAGATGATAGTACTAATGTTAGGGGACCATCAAAAAGTTAAATTTTAAGCAGATTATTAACAAAATACATTAAACTATAACCTTTATATCACCATCTGCAGCAGCAGAAACAAACTCTTTATTCGAAATCAGATCAGCAGCCATGATTGCATCATCATGCTCAGCAACAGAGATCTCACAATGCCACAGCTTCCAAACATCATCAGTACAACTCCAAACACTAATTGCTCCGCTATCTTCGCATAATACTATCTGTAACATTAATATATAGTTAGAAACTTTTACTTATCAGTTGTGTATGTGGTAAAGTAAACTATGTAGATGAGTCTTCCATGTTCTGATCAGATCTTTCAATCTCAGAGGCATTCTCTACTGTCTATATTTGGGGTTCTTTAAAACGGAACAAGAAATCTCACATTTAAAGCCAACAACACATTTGCGAAATGTTTGATGTTGCTCATGTTAATAGGCAACGTTTATCATTTACCATCAACTCTGCCTTTTACCTAGGCTTAGTTTATTAAAAGCATAATGAGCAAGCAATTCATTTTAAGCAATAAGTCACTCATTAACTAGCTTAACATTAATAAGCATGTAGGCCACCTGGAATTAAGTGGTCATTGCAAACCATGGATATGCATATGCAACCTCAGGCAGTAATTTAATCCTACCAAAGATCAATAGATGTTTTGCTACTTCTGAGGACTACAATGGTAGCCTCATACATAGCGTGCTATGGCAATTGTTGTTTCACAGTAAATTGGGTGTGGCTGTGATACTTCTGCGAGAAGCGAAGCCACTTCTGGTTTATAGTCTCCTACTACCAGACTCAGAGTATACTGGTATATTGGTTGTTAGGTCATAATAAATATATTCACCCTATTTGAGTTCTCAACAAAGAACCCATCAGCTGTTCCACTATTTGCAGTAATTAGTCTGTTAGTGGAAGTGCTGATATCTTCTCCTGGTTCTGGTAATGTTCCTACTATGGCTCCACCATCCCAATAGCGTCCAGTTAGTTCAGAACAGCCAATTAATAATGTTCCATCTGAAATTTTAAATATAATTTAATCAAATTTTGTTTCAAAATAATTAATTTTTAATACTACAGCAATTCGTATCTTTTATACAGCATGTTTTTAATAGAAAGAAGTAACCAACAAGCATGCACCCAACCAGATGTTAAGTGATCTCTGGAAGCTGTATTGTTGTTGACCCATTAACCCTATGTTAAGTGGAATCCATATTCAACCTCAGGCATGACCATAGCCCTAACTGAATTAGTTAAAAATTGTATTACTACTCCTAAGACACAGCCTTCTTCCGAAACACAATAAATTGCTTTCAAATTCAGATTTCTTGTGGTGGTTCCCTAGTTAGTGAAACTACCATTTCATTGTCATACCTATTTACATCATCATGTCCTTGGAGGGCTTCATCCTTAATTAATCTTTTCATAAAAAATTAAAAACTTACCTGAATGAAAACGAATGTAATCCCAATATGACTGGGTAAGAGTACCAGTTGTGTCATTTCTATATGCATCAGCATTCATGTGTGGCGCTACTATTGGGTCTTTTATCTCCTCCTCATCCTCCTCCTCTGAATGAGTTTGTATGTTGGCGCCAACGACCATGTCAACTAATATCGTGTGGTGCTGTAGGAAATTCTTTTTGTAGAAAAGTATTTTTTTTTAAATAAAATATGTTTAAAACCTAATACGATTAAGTATGTCATCCACGTATTAAAGTTTAAGTATGTACTTAAAACAATACGTAAATTAACAACACAATTTAATGCCTAAGTACATGCCGCAAACACAACTAAAACGATATGGTTATATTCTCTTTAATTTTAATACAGTAGCGTATTTTATAACAATAATGTAATAAACTGAATTACAAAAATAACGTGAAATTCTCTTTCGGAGTAAATTAAAGAGTTAAATGGTTTAAGATTTAAAAGTATTAAATTGTAAATAACTACTTACTCTCAGTAAAATCATAGACTAAGGAGAAGTAGAAGATTGATTATATTTTATAAAAAGTGTATCTAGACATTTACGAGTTCTGCCAACCACTCTGCAACCATAGCCTAATAAGATGCTGAATTGCTGACGCTCTGCAACTATTGCCAAAGTTAACAGCCTGGGGCATGGAGACTATCGCCATAGCGAATGGACTTAGCGTTCTTTATCCAATTTGATAACTTAAATTAAATTATTTTAATTTCTAGGTCACCTAAAAATAATTATTTTGAGCTACTCATGAAAATCAACACAAATTTTCGGCATTACGATTAATTGTTTCGATCCCTTGCTATGTGACTATGTTAAGTTGATCGAATAACATTAGCCAGGCATGTATTTTTTATTTGGTGGCATATTTTTAGTTTACCCATTTGACATTTACACAAATTTTTACAGAACACGATAAAATAAAATAATAAAAACTGCTGTCTATTTCCAAGGTGCTTTCTATTTCAGTCACTCTTGTTTACGCTGTATCAGAGACCTTTTACACAGCTTTTCTTTCAGTCCGGTTTCCACTGGTGTCATTCTTACATGTGACAATCATAATAATAATAATACAATATAAAAATGTATATGCATCACTTTCTAACGCTTATAGAATCTGTAATTTAAAACAGTACAACCCGATATAATACGATCGGATCGTCCATCTCTTTCAAAATGTCAAATATCAATTTCGACTTAAAGTAAAGCATTATTGTATATATTTTGTCTTTGGTTGCTTTGCTATGTACGTAGGTACTGCCGATCAGAGATACAGAATTTATATACTATATATTATTTGTTAGTGATGATAATTGAAGAATTTTTTATATACCTACCTTTGTCTGGATAATGACAGTTTAAAATTGAAAAGTGAATGCTTTGGAGATATAGGCTTCTTTCATTATTTATTTTTTAAGAATATTCAGTTTCAGTTCAGATCAGGTGATTCAATTTATTTTTATTTGCGCTAGTTGTAGAACCAATAGTATTCAATGTGCTAAAGTAATATATTTTAAAATATAAGTACGTATTCAACTATTATATTATTAGTTAAGATATTAATTAGGATAATACTTTTACTTATGATAATACATCATATTTACGTTTTCGTTAGTCAATTTAAATGTTTAGTTGGATATAAATTGTTGGTGTTTTTTCTGGTAACTCATTATGCGCTTATTTAACTATGTTTACTTTGAATCCAGTGAAATCATTTATACATTATAATGTCACACAAAGTAATAGCTTTTGTAAAAGTCTATAACATGTATTTCTATACTATAGTAATAGGTAATATCTCCAGTAATTTAACCTAAAGTTGATTATTGTCAGATCATATGGTAAATTTAAATACATTGTTTCCTGAACTGTCATATTTTTATAACCTAAAACATATATGAGAAACATGAAATTAAAAGGATTAAAATCTTGAGACTGAAAACAATGTAACAATAGTTTTGATTACTGACATATCAACCAATTTTGCAGAAGAAATTGTTTATTGAATATTAGAATATAGTGAATTTTTTAGTTTGTATACATGGACTTACAAATGACAACAATTATCATTGATTATTACATATTATAAGTTGATTTGTGTCTGATGTTGTTCTATGACTATAAATCTATGTTCCTTTAAATAATTTGAAACTAGCTAAGAATATTGTGACACATAATATTAAGAGTATGAACAATGAAAATAAATATTCTAAGATTAAAAGCATTAGTGGATCCAAACTTCTGATAGATACTTTAAGGGTGGGCTTATGACTCTTAAGTCCCGTCCTAGATCTGCCGCAGAATATAAGTTATCAAATATAAACTTTGTAAATGGCCAAGCTTTAAAATATTACATTTTCTGGAAAAATTATATCTGTAAATATTTTGTATACATCTAAAACTGCTGTAAGAATATAATTAAAATTGATTCAATAATCGGCTATTATGATTTTGAAAACTTACATTAATTGTTGTTAAAAAAATTAACAGGGTTAAATGGCAACTTTTGATTTGTTGAGCACTTTATCTGGCCACAAAGGCATAGT
>DWNH01000635.1:0-14009 GCA_018249895.1 Tiana niger
TGTCTGGTTACCATAGCACAGGCCTAGTAGCCTAGTTTGGGATCAGATGACCGTGTGTGAGTTGTCCCAAGATATTTGCTGATCCTTTTATATGTAAGACACTAATATGTTATTTTTATTAAATAAATTTAATTACACATGTTTCATTTGTTTTAGATGTCACATACCTCGGGATTCTCTTTTCTCTTGGAGCTCAGAGTTTGCAGACTTTACTGGGCTGGTTAACTGGGGCTTCCTTATGCTTACTATAGGCGGACTTCGTCTTTGCCTTGAAAATTTTATAAAGTATGTGTGCTTTAATAAAATGTATAACTCATTTAAACAATAGTTAGAAGTATTAATGAACCAAGCATAATCATTAATGCTTAATGGAGTTCCCTGACTAGTGAATATTGTAACTTGTAAAGTAAAGTAATTTCTGCACTTGTATAGTTTATTGCTTATAGAAAATTCCATTGGCATGAAATTGAAATTTCGTTAATGGGAGGGCAAGGTTTTAGTTCCAGATTTTATTAGATTGATAGCAGTCATTAAACATTATTGGGTGTCTAATACCACTTCAAAATTCTTGTGTTGAATCAATGTTTTTGGATTTTTATATTACCAGATAGTGTAATTGTTCAAAAATTAGTTTTTCAACATAAAAATCTTATCTAACTAGTAACCTATTTAACTGTAACAGCTGATCTATTTTTTTTTTTAGATATGGAATTCGTGTAAATCCATTCGAATGGATTATTATGGTTACTGGTTACAGTGAGAATAAAAACTATCAGTACCCATCCATTATCTTGTTAACTTGTAAGTACTATTTGCTGTATCCTGTTAAAACTCAAACTTAAATTTACATGTAATATTAATCTTAAGATGTAATAAAGCGTAGTTATAATTTTATAATAAAAGGTAACTGCTTGAGATTATACCTCATTATATTTCAACTATATGTAAAAAATTTATATATGTGTTCCAATTTACGAATTTGCCACAAATTAATTTAGGATTTACCCAAACCAAAAAACATGTAGCTACATATTTGGGGAACTGTTTATTTAAATGAAATTTTGATTACAGTCTTAGTATCGATGGCTAAAAGTATTTTAACAATTATTATTTTAACATTTATTTACTCCCATTATTTTGCATATTTACACAACTTTGTTGCTATTAATATGTAATTTGTATTTAAATATTTATTTTTTGCAGTTAGTGTTGTTCCAGCAGTTATAAGTCTGTTAATTGAAAAAGCAATCTCAGTTGTGAGTCTAATTTAAGTTATTTCATGATAAATTAATCATTCAAAACAAAATTTTAAGAAAATATATGTTAGTTTATAATATTTTAATACATGTATCACAATTTCAGGATATTATTACAGAGAGATTAGGCATTATAACACACACAATCAATATAATATTAGCTGTAAGTCTGCCTGCAATTGTGCTGCAATTCAAAGGCGATGATTTTAGTTTTGGTATGTATATGTTAAAATTATATTTTATACATACTTCTACCCTATATATTGCTAAGTATACCTAGAAGATTCAGGACTCCGATCTTAACTGTAAGATGGTAGTCCTAAACTACTACTTACTACTGAGTAACAATAATGGTATTACAGTTAGCCCACAAAGCGAGTCGCGTAAATTTCATTGATCAGTTTAACTCTTCCTTAAAAAATATTATAAGCTTACTTGAAAACCTTATGAATGATAAAATTTACTTAAAAAATCAATTTATTAATATCTGTTCATGTAGAACTAACTACTTATTTGGAACCAGTATGACACGTTTTCCTTGAACAGTCAGAGCCCAAAGGTTAACTTAGGTATGCATATGCATGCATAGTCATCGATAACAATGTACAGAAAATTTCACAATATGAAAAAGCATGTTTCTATGATAAGCAAAATTTATAAATATGTAAGTAAAGTTTTCTTAATGTATTTACTTAATACATTATTCATATTTTCTTTCGTTCTTCTTGAACAAATGAAATCTTTATAAATATTTAAATTGAACAAAAGATTGTAAACTTAAGAAGAGACATACATACATATTTGTTTTTGTTAAGGTTTACTTATTGTCCGACTGGTGTAGTTGGACGTCATTGTTTTCATTTGGTCCATTTAGTTGTACAAAAATGCATCAGATTTGCAGATTTTTTCCGTCTTTCGATCCAAATTAGTACTAAGATCTAATTATGTTAATATTACTGTTTACATAACCAAATACTGAGTCAATGAGGGCCAGTACTTTGTGGCCTTGACTTTTCTGTTTCATAGGCACAAATATTTGTTCTGTATCTGTTCTGTGTTGTTCATTATTATTTATTTACTATTACAGTGGGAACAACGACCGTATGCATAATATATTTGGTGCTATTCTTAAAACTTTGGAGTTACGCACAAACTAATCACTGGTGTCGCAATGGCATGAAGAGGAAATATGCCAAGAATGCGCTGCGTCGTCAAAGTTTGTCGGCACCGAACTGGAGTAAGTCAATTTTTTATATAATTTTTTATTACTTTCATTTTCTATTGTAGGCGTATAAAAACATACCGTTACAAAAGTAGATTTAAAATTTACTTAAAGTTAAATTGCACTTTTAAACAACATATTTATCATATTTATGTTTTTTAAAGTTGCATTACTGTAATAATGTTGCAATTATAAAGTGTTCAATGAATAAAAGTTTAGTTACTTACAAATGTTAATAAATTCTTGTATTTGAGCCAGTTATTGACAAAAAATACAATATTTACAGATGAGCTTATGAATGCCGAACAAGAGCGTAAGTCTAGTCCTGATATTGAATGCACAATCTGCTATTGCCGCACTTTATTATATATATTTATATTCTATGACGTGTTTTGCTTGTTATGGTATTTAAAAACCCTGACAATTAAAGAGAGTTAAGTATTAACTCTAAGATTAGATCGAGATATCTCAGTGTTACAAAACCGCAATAAAGAATAGACATCAATAATTGTTTAAAACATAAATTTTATTATCTGCAATTAACTTAATAAGCTGTTAACAATTAACTTAATAAGCTGTTAAAATTGACTAATAAGCTGTTTACAATTAATTTAATAAGTCGTTAATAATACACTAAACATGTGTATATTAAGCTAATATTTTATTTTGATTTTTTACCACCATATGCTTAGTTTAGCTTTATAAATAAATAACTTTTCTTTATACATATTTATATTTATTTCTGTAACATAACATACAATTATATTGATTGTTTGAGCTTAGAAATTATTGTTTCAGTCGTAAGATCATAGTAAATTTTTATATTAAATATTAAGTCAAAGGAGAAAAAAGTAAATGTATATTTTCCAATATAATAAATAATAATTATTTTCTGAGTTAATATTTTAAATATGTATATTGTAGATAGTTTTAAGATTATTAAAAAAGTATGTGGCTATGTGTGTTACCTTTTGAGTTTGCACCTTAGAACTCTATGGTGATTCGGGCTTTTTAAATGTAGGTTATGGGTCCCCTGTGCGTATATTTTGTCTGTGTGCGCTCATTGTATTGTAAGCAATAATAGAGTGTTGAACGAAAAACTAATTGCACCTCCCCCATCACCAGAGAATGTGGAAGACGAGAAAGTCCACGAGGCACTGACCGCTGGTCTAGTGAAGTATCCCAACAATCTGAATCTCAAAGATTTATTCTATTTCCTGTTGGCACCGACCCTTTGCTATGAATTGAATTTCCCACGTACATCACGGTTAGTCCTGCATGTTATATATTTTTTTTTATCCTGGAATATATTTTTTGCATATTTTCTACTGCGTGCATTTTATTTTGTTTGCTTTCTAAATGAACTGTGAGGCTTTTTTTAAAATCTGTTTTTATTGTATATATTAATACGTGAAGAGAAAACTTTGGATCCTTTTTTAAGCACATTGCGGGAACAGAGAAATGTGAAATTTGGCATAGTTAAAGTTTACGTCGAGATGGAGTGCAGAAACCTTGAATTTATATATAAAACGCGTTACAAAAACATCAAATAACTTAAAATAAAACAGTAATGATTGCGCATCATCCGCTAATAGTTGCGTAACCGGTTATATAACTTAAATCCTTTAGGTTACGTACATGTATGAAAATTCAAAAAATTCTTATGCAACCTACTTAATCTTTTACAACGTTAGTTTATAATTTATGTACATAGCTTTACACAATATGCAAACTTACTTAATTACCGATTCTGTTTATTTTTTTGTATATGTTAAAGTATACTTGAATTATATATATATTTGACTGGCCTCTTGGTTTAGTGGTTAGCGAACCTGACTGCTAAACTGGAGGTTGTAGGTTTGATCCCCACCCCGAACAAATGTTTATGTGATGAGCAACGAATATTTGTTCTGTTTCTGGGTGTATTATATATATATAAGTATGTATTTACAAAAAAAAATATATTTATGTATGTTTATCAGTTGTCTGATTACCATAGCACAGGCTCTGCCTAATTTGGGGTCAGATGGCCGTGTGAGAGTTGTGAAAAAGATATTTATTTATTTTATTTATTAATTATGCTTATGAATACATTGATTTTACAATGAATAAAGTGGAACCTCTTACACGACGTTGCAGGATTCGCAAAAGATTCTTAATAAAGAGAATAGTGGAATTGGTGTTCGGCATAAATCTAGTCCTGGCGCTGTTCCAGCAATGGATGATCCCGTCCATCAAGAACGCTGTCGACCCATTCTCACAGATGGACATCATAAGGACAACAGAGCGACTTCTCAAACTCGCTGTTAGTATATTATGATTTTTACTGTTTGTTGAAATTAATAATTTTGTATGGGAATTTCAACAATTTCTCTGTCTTACAATAGTGTGTACGTATCGATGTAAAAAAAAAAACCGTGCGGACAAACCGTTTGGGTTTTTGCAACGCTTCTTTTGTTAGGCTTTATTTGTTCATTTTTAAGAGTAATAATAATAAATAAATAAATAAATAAATAATAAATAGACTGTTCGTGGCCGTTTGACAGAGGCGCCAATATAATCAAATGACGTGTGACAATCAAATAAATTTTAAATGGCAGGAAGTTCAAGACGACCCGTGTGGTGTAGTGGTTACCATGCCGGTCTACCATTCGAAGGGTCCTGGGTTCCCCGCGGGCAGAAGTTTAAAATAATGAATTTAGATTTCTGCCACATATTATACGACATGTACTTTCCATTGCAGGTTCCAAATCACCTTATTTGGCTGTGTTTCTTCTACCTGAGTTTCCACTCGTTCTTGAACCTGATGGGCGAGCTGCTGCATTTTGCCGACCGTAACTTCTACAACGATTGGTGGAATGCCAACAACATAGAGGTGTTCTGGAGAACTTGGAACATGCCAGTTCACCGATGGGCCGTGCGACATGTGTACATACCAATAACTGGGATGGGCTATAACAAAGCAGCAGCGGGAATTGTTGTATTTGTGATATCTGCCTTCTTCCACGAATATTTGGTAAGTGTTGAGTTTGAATAGTGTATAACGGATGACAATAAGACTGTAATTGACGGGTTGTCTTGTCGCCAAGGCATTAGTTTTTTTTATTTATCGCAGTTGTCCTCGTACAACATTACTCACCAGTTCTTTTGTTAATAAAAAAGTTATTTCTACAACATTCTTTGTACCAATTTGAGTACATACATACATACATAAATCCTTTGTTACGTATATAGGAATAAGGTGGTCGCTTCATGTTAGAGCAACCGCATCTTTCCTCCGAAACACAATAATCAGCCTTACGAAAGACATTGGTGCGGTGGTGGTATTACCCCGTCGGCATTAATTTGTTTCTTGTAAATCCTTGATATCCTTGATCCTGAATATATTCTAGCCCTCAAAGGTAATATAATACTACGTCTAGCTACAGCTTCGTCCCAGTGCCTTCATTTGATTTTTTTCACAGTTATTGAATAGGGACTTTGAACAGGCCGGGCGGATACGGTGTCAGACATGATTTGATAAAATTTATTAGTAATGATTATTATGATAGAATAATCTACTTATAATAAATCATCATAATCCTTTCATAGCGTGCTCGGTTGTATATAAAAGTTAAGACATTGGATGTCAAAGTCAAGTGACATTTTTGACAACATTCTTTGCTGTATGAATAGTTTATAAACATACTGCGATGAAACTTGGTGTGATGTGTTATGCGCCTTGTATGAATTGACGTGAGAGGAGAAGATCGAACGACCGGACTGGACGTTTGCGTTGGCAAATAATTTACCACAGAAGCACCTGTTGTTTAGCAGTCGATCCGAACAAAAGAAAATAGTAATGAATATAAAAAATAACAGTGAAGTTGATTTAAAGTGTGTAAAAAAAGTAATAACAAAATAATTTATACCATCGTGTCTCTGAACTGATCCTTTCATAAAGAAGCCTGATAATTTCGATTGCAGGTTAGCATCCCTCTCCGGATGTTTCGTATTTGGGCGTTCCTGGGAATGATGGCGCAGCCGCCGCTGTCAGTGATCTCGCGGCTGGCGCAGAGGCGGCTCGGCGCGCGCTGGGGGAACCTCATCGTGTGGAGCTCGCTCATCCTCGGACAGCCGCTCGCCATCATGATGTACTACCACGACTACGCGCTCGCGCACTTTACTCCCGACGCCTGATCGGGATCGTCACCACAGATGCAAAAACACCTAGATAACACGTGTATCACGTACACAAGTACACTTATATCATCATCATAAACTCATCAACTCATCATAATCCCATTGCTGGGCACGGGTCTCCTCTCGAATGAGAAGGATTTAGGCCACGTCTACCACGCTGGTGGTTTACGTCCGTGTTGCATGCTCTCTCATTCGAGATTAGCTCGTAACCTTAGATGAATAGGAAGGAAGATGTGGCATTGACCTGCGCCATATCAATATCAAAAGAAGGCGCGCTTTAATGTCAATGCATCCCATTCTAGATTTTTTTTCCTGTTTTACAGTATTCGTTAAAGAGATTTATGTAGTTGTATAATATATTTGAACGCCGTGGATACGTGAATTAATATGGTAACCTATCTTTATTTATGGTTTTTTCTTAGCTGGCAACATTATCATCATTTTGTTTTACAATGGCCATTCATTTATAGTTGTAATAGTGCATGCAGTCATACGTTGTACATTCCGAGTTGTCTCGATTTTCGCACTGTACTTTAAGGTACACTATATTTCGGTTACTTTACATTGCAGTTTGGTTCCATCGTAAGGTACAGTACAAATTATAGGCGACTGTCAGTTTTATTTCAAAAAGTTGATGGAACTGTTATAATTAATAATGATATTAGTAATCATTTTGTCAGATGCGTTCAGCTGAATGGACGATCCGTTTGAGTCACGCGTGTGAGCAACGTCTTAAAGCCATATATATATCTCTTACATTTTTCTGAAAATCAAAGTTAAAGACACGTGGGCGGCAATCGATTTGCATGTTTACAAACATAGCCAGCTTTCCTTCGTAAAATAGAACGCAATTATCGCATGTTTAATTCATAATAATATTTTAAATTGTACGTACATATGTTATGTAATACGTTTGTAAAACACAATGTACAAATGAAATTATGTGCCTTTATAAAATATTTATATTTTCATTTGTTTATTGTATATAGCAGTAGTTATGTAATTCATAGTATTATAATAGATATTACAGCTGCGATGCGTGTAGCTAATAAGCCAAATGTTTCATACGGAATATTAAATGATGTAGCCAAAAATATTGTTTAAAATTGTTTTTTTGTATTTGAATAATGTTTACGGGGTCTCTATGGGTATGTTAAAATGGGGTTAATTGTTCTATTAGTACCTGTTTGTAATGTGCGTTTGCATAAAAATGTTAAAGTAAAAATATATATTTTATATCGTTTATATTATGTTAAGACTGAGAGAATTAATTCTGTGGTCCAGTAATATGTAGAACGTTATTATTTATTATTTAAAAAAGACAAATGTGTGCCATTTTAACGCATCGATTATATAATTTTTAAATGAAGGTGTTTTATGAACATATACTAAAGTGCTCCAAGTTCAAATAATATATTTGCATTATACAATATAAGACTATTTATTATGATACTGTTGTTGAAATTCTATATCTCACTTTTTTATATTTTTAAGTTCCTTACAAGTTGAACAAATTTATTTATGCAAGAATCACGTTAAATGAATATTATTATATTGGCATTTTATGAATTATAGGAAAATTTATTTATTTACACGAATTTGGATCCATTTTTTTGTTTTACAAATTTTTACAATTGCTTGTTAGGATGTGAATTTGTTTTAGGTGTTTTAATGTATTTCTGTATATTTTCTATAATTCAGGATTGTCACCCGCCAACCGTCATCTGTTTTCTTGAAGATAACATTAAAAGATTATTGAGTTTTTTGGATCACAATCCCAAATAAGCAAAAAATTAAAAAAATGACTGATATCGGTTTTTGATGCTTTTGTTTACGTGTGCATCTACCATTGTGAATCATAGTATGGGGCTATGAATATTAATCATATTATTATCACGTAAATCTTTTGTATTTTAAAGAAGTTTTAAATATCGAGCGTGCAGGTTACCTGATGTTAAGCGCTCTCATATTTATCCTCAGACAGTACTATAATCTCACAGTCACATATATTTCTAGTCCACGCATGCGCATTTCAGTAAACAGATGAGGGTTGGTATTTTAGCCGGGAACTATGTTTTAATTTATGTGACATGTTAATTAATGGTTACAGAAAATATTTTCGATAAATTCATTTTATTTATAATTTGTGGCAGATGGTTCTATGATGTAGAATTAATGTTATCCTAAGCTTTTTTATTTTTTTACTTGTTTTTTAATTTATTACATTTCGCGGTGTTTGATTAATGAATATTTAGTATATTTATATCTGGGTAGGCAATAAGTTTAAGTGAAGTCAAAGTATACCAATTAAATATATTGAAAGAAATGTTGATAAAGTAAAAATATATTCATACTGTGATAATATTTCTTAGTAGTTACAAGAAATTATGTAGAAATAATTCCAATTTTGTACACATTTAAAATAAAGAAAAGAAATTTTATATTTACATATTTTATAAATAAATTAAAATGTTTGTTTTAATCTATTGTTTTTTCTTTATTTTAGTAATCATAACTATTCTGAGTACTAGATTTTCGTGAAGATCACGAGGATTTTTCCGTTCTATTATAAGTGTCGTATTTACCCTAGCGTCACGTGTGCCATGCTATATCATGCGTAGATTCTATGACTAGAATAAATTCTATGTGCAAAATGATATTCGATATAAAAGTTATTTTTGACTTAAAAATTTAAAAGACATGGTTAGACGTAGTTATTCTAGAGAAAATTGATAGAGAGTCATTTAAACTTGGTCAAACATGCAGAAACATCGTCTTTCATGCTTATATCTTACTTTAAGACAACATTACATTAGCATTAGCTGTGGCTATAATGTAGATAATTCCGGGGGAGTGTCCAGTGTGGGCCGGCGTCAAAAAATAGGTAATTGTGAGATTTAATTTCAGCACTTAGGATGCATCGACTCTAAATATAATCCAAATCAGAATTAAACAAACGTTCTTTTTTCAAGTCTTACATAAGAAAGTTAGTCTCTTAGTTAGTTTTTATTTAACCCTTATAAAATATTGCCAAATATAGAAATAGAGTGGACTTCATAAACGTTTAAAAGTTATCTCATACGTTCCATGTGCAAAATAGTTCTATCAGGTAATGCTACACTGCACAGGTTATAATTAATTACATTATTACCTATGTCTTTATTACCTATATCGGATTTTAAAGGACTGCCGAGTGTTTTTCCGCTGACTTCTCCCGGCCATAGCCAAAAGTGCGCCTAAAGTCGATGATTGGATTGATGTAGGTATTTGATTTCCATTATGTGTAGGTAAACACCTTGTGATGAAGGAAATAATTTCATTTCATTTCACATCTGCACTGTTTAAAAAATCAAATTGATGTTGATAAGCTAAAAATTAAGATCCTGGCTACCAATCTAATTAAGCGGGTCTAAAACAAGCATTATTCGTGCTTTACCTTCGAATGAAAAAGTATTAACAAAAATCCATATGATAAGGAATATTATTCCCGTTAACTTGAGTTCAAGTAGAAACAAACTAATCACCGGAGCGTGCAACCCCTGACTCTGCAATAAAGACATGTGTATAGGTCGATGATCGATTATCTATTCACGGCGAAGGCCGGTGCATCCAGTAGACAGCAACTAGATTTCACTATCGCTTACATTGTAATTATTATATCAGCTTATTTTAAAATCAACTCCAATATAAATACGTTTGATATGTTTGTATGACACACACAGACAAGAGTCTGGCGGTTTGGTTATTTAATTAGTTTTGTCTGCATTCTCATAAGTATTCTTAGTGTTCTTGAAATTAACTTATGCCCTTAGGGTGAATTTATTTCAAAGGCTGTCACCAGTTATGCGGTGGACCGTACTGGACTTTTCTTTACACTCTGAATTACATGAGAGTTCTACAGAACGGTACACCTTTACACTAAATTCTATTAAGGTTTTTTTTCATGTATATAGTAATATTTTATTGAATTCTAGTCATAAAAAACAGACAAGGCTTGGATCGTTGTCCGCGCAGGCACGACAGGCACGGGGGCGCGAAATCAATTGATGAAGAGGCATCGATAGCCCCGCGTACGTGTTTCGCCTCTGGGAGCTGGCCTCTCAATACCAGCTCCCCACCCACTTGCTATTGTTTGACGACAATGCTTTACGGTTTTTTGTGGTCTCTTACTTTTTATGTTACATATTATAGATTTGTTTTGTTGACTCAATCCTTTAAAAGCAATACAATTTTGTTCCTACTAACCAACGAATCCTTACAGATACCCAGCAATGAAAGCGTAGGTATAGAGGATAAGGTTATATGTTAAATGTTGTTCTATTTCCACACCCACACGTGTTATGTTAATCCATAATCTCTGATAAATCTATCTGCAGTATAGGATGGACAGGGTATATCATATTCAGATATATCAAGATTTTTTAAATTACGGTAACAAAGCGTTGGATAAGACAAATATTTGTGTAAAGCGCCTCGATTGATAAAGAAAGATAAGTTATGAATAATATTATTTAATAAGTGAAAAGAAATGTTAACGCATCCGGCATATCCGTTCGGTATTAATTGTAAATGGGTAGGTCACTTTTATAACATTGCCGTTCAAATAAATTACCGTTCATTAAAATCAAACTTGCCGCACCAACGTCGCCGTCGTCTAGGTCAGAAAATCTAAGCTAACAATTGAGTGGACTAATCTTGAATATTCCTACATTAAATAATGGTTAAAGAAGAAAACTACGTACATTCATTTTGATTCAAAAATCAGTACCGAATAAACAAAGTGTCTGAACCGTTAATAACGAACAACGAGGATGAACCTTTAAACAAAAGTCAAATGGACGTGTCGGGTAACTAAATCATGTAATAACATTTGGCGCGCGCCGTGGTTTCCGCTAACAATGTTGACCGTGGCGAGCAAACAGCGCATCAGCCCCCGCTCGCCGCACCCTTCCCACTCATAACTATACGTTCAACGCTGGAACAATTACTCTTCACCTCCATGTCTTGCTGCGTCAGCAATTGTACTATTTAGACAAGAGTTCGCTTCAACTGTAACTTCATGTTCCTGTATACCCATGTTTAATTATAATATGATGTGCTCATAGCTATGAACTAGCTATAACCGTGACGTTAGCTTAAAGTAGATAATAGTATATTTATTGTATATGTTTTTACGGTTCTATACTCGAAAAGGAAATAAGAAAGCTTTATCAGTTTCCAGACTATCTGTTTGTCAAAGTTTTCTCGAGAAAAGTTTAGGAACATGTGAAGGTATGACATCCAAATTACTACTAAAAATACTAAAGTAGATTTTAGTTCCGTAGCAATAATGTAGCAATTTATGAAAATAAAAAGCAAACTTCTCAATGAATGCTATACCAATTTATGAAAATCTTAATATCACTGAATAATACTTTTTTCGAAATTTTACAACTACATATATCTTTCGAATGAATCAACCGATTCTGACAGGCTTTTTTTTCTTTTTTTTTTCAATGCAAGATAAGATTAAAGACAAGAAATCAAAAGCATGAGGGCTTTTGCCTGTACTGCCATAGTGGAAGAGTTTCCTAATCAAAATCAAATGTTGCACACAATCGAAGGCTGAAAGATCCTGGGAGATCATTTTTTTCGTAAAACTCACAAAATCTTAAACTGCATATTATTTATTTGATCTATGTGTATTGCATAGTAGTTTCCTCTTTTTATTAAATATCAAACACTACAACAGGCTTTTATTATTAAAGTTAAACGAGCAGAGGTCACGTTCCTACTATAATAGTGTAGAGTTGTGGAATTGTAAGTTTGTAACAACGCGCAGCAGTTTAAACTCGTTAATCTCATAAATTGTAAAGTACCGACGTATGTATATTTTAATGTTTTTTAAGAGGCAAAACTTTTAACTTTCCTTTTTAATTTTTTAAAAATTTAATTTTCAATGTCTGATCGTTTGCTTTATTTATTGTCATTTCAAACGCTACTGTAATAAATATCCAATTTATTTTTAAAATAATTTTATTACAGTACCTTTGACAGTAACAAATAAGTAGGCTTACAAAATCCGGTCTTGTCTTGGTGCTGTGGTAGCATCGAACTTTTCTACACGACTCCTACTCGCTCTTGACCGTTTCTTCTAATATTCGTAACGCAGAGAGTAACCAATAATCTCAAATTTTAATCCCTAAGGGAACCAGTGATCTACAAATTAACCCTCAGCTCTAGTTTGCATAAACATTTAATTATGAATCATTGTTCTTATAACAAGCACATCATTTCAATTATTTGGGGATACTGAAGGGGTTAGATGTTTATACGTGGTTCGCGGGTTGGTGATTAAGGGTAATACGGGGCAATGCTGACTTAACCCGTTCCTAGTCGTCGACGCAAGAAATCATATTATTTGGTTGTGTAACTATAATTTAGGAGATAGGTAGTTTAAAATAATAAATACGCGACATTGTTATGATTTTATTCATCACTGGAGACGCCTGTTGCCGCACGTCGCTTTTGCGTGGTGGGAAACGGTAATCCTTATCCAAATTTCTAAATTGCAACCAGGCAAAGCCGGGGCGGTTCGCTAGTTTATTTATATAATTATTTACTTTTATTGTAATTACATATGCGATATTTACCTATATTGCATCATTAGGTATATTCGGTTATATCAAATTACGGGGAAATTTGCAAATTATGAAATTTCAAGGTATGTATTACGTGTCTCAGGTATGTATTACGTGTCTATTGTATCTATAAGGTCAAGGGACGTAATTACGCACGTAGCGCATCCCTTCACCGGCCTCCGACAGAACTATGACTCATTTAGGGCATCTGAGATAACATAATTCAGATGGTAAGAAGTTGTGATCGCGGTGGTATCACCGCCACTCCCGTTACTACCGTGGAATAAGTACTTGTGTAATATGTAATTTCTTTTCCAATGGATGTGGACGTCGGCAAATTTTTAATATAGGTAAGTTAGTCTTTAAGGTTTAAAGTTGAAATCCTTCCGAAACACAATAAATTACTTCACGATACAATTGGACCTATCCTTAATTTCCTACCTTCTTCAGCTATCTTTGAGCACATACTTGTCATTCGTCGTTCGTCAAGACATTCACGACTCTTATACTTTATTACCTATTACCATTACGTCAGAAACGCGTATCTGTTACGTGTCGACAGCGTGATCCGTTTGCAAGGTCACGTGACAACGTAATTACGCACGTACAGAGCCATCCCTTCACCGGCCTCCGAGGAGGACGTCACTCTGTAAGTGACTCGATGATGACTCATTGGAGCATCTCCGTAGTACTTTCCTTTTGACAGGTATGACGATTGGGGAGTTCACA
>DWNH01000636.1:0-14008 GCA_018249895.1 Tiana niger
AATGAGCTCGGGGGAGGCGCCCAGGAGGGGGGGGGCGTGTGGGGGCGCTCTTATTACGAGGCTACCTCTACCTATGTAGAGCTCTCTCAAAGGTACATTTTCTGCTGAAATTCAACCGGAATATTGCGGTGTATTTCGGATTTACCGACGACTATTGTTTAGCGTTTATTAATTAACTATTTAGTGAAATGCTTCTGAAATACTGACAATAAAAAAACGTTAATTTTTTTCCTTGTGTTTGATACTACTTTTTGAGACTCTAGGATAATGCTATTGATAATCAATTTATCTACTAATAGGTCAATCTAATATCACTATGTTACCAGGTGAACTACATTTTAAGTCTCACCAAGACTTGGATTCGATCCAATTTTATCAAGCATCTGTGAGCGACATGATTTTTCTTTCTGGTACCGACCGATACATAGGCTACACTATCACAAAGTTAAAGATTCAGCTGTATTTAAAAGATAGAACGATCCATTTATCTATTTATCGGAAGGTAAAGGCATTGCTAAAAGCTTGATTATAGTTATATTTTTCACAGAAACAGACTTTTTTAAATTACATTTGATTTTTCCGTGAATTTAAAATTGCTATAACAATCACTTGATATTATAAAAAGTTCACGCCATTGTTTACTTACTACCGTAGCAACACATCAAAAACATTTCATACCATATCAATCTCATCGCTGACCTCAGCGGGGCGCGGCACCTCAGTCTAAATTTAGCACACCTCAAGAAAACATCAATGGCACCAACACATGCGCACAACACCTTCACCGCCACACCTTCGGGCCCCGGCCGGAGCGCGGCTACACCTGTCCGACGGGGCACCGGTGCACTACTGAGGTGGGTGGGCATGTTCGCACCTGCTTTCACCTGCCTCACCTTGGCGACCAATCACCGCGCACCACACCTGCGCAGGTCGATAAAGCGGGCGTGGTTTCATTCAAACCGGCTCCCAGCGCACCTGTGCGCACCTGCGACTCTCACCTGTGCGCTGGTTGGTGGAACGGCTTCCAATGGTTGTCGTTGCTATCGTCGTGCACCTGCCAGGTGTTTATATAACCTCGGATATTGGCGCAGCGCAAGTAGGTCAACGGATCGTTGCTATGTACCTACATACTACCTACGAGACGTAATAATACTTTTATGTAGGTACGGCGCTGCGGTTTGCGGGATTTGCTCTTTGAGAGTAGTGCCAATACAGGTGGAGGTTTGTTTAGTTAAAGACGGTTATTTGTTTATTAGCACGGAGGTTGATATCTTTAGATACCTATAGATATAGATAGGATTTGCTCTGACTATCTGGCAGCTGTACTTTGGTACGATGTGTGTTATAAGTAAGCTAAGTTAAAATAAACAATGAATTTCTAAATGTGTAGGTATTCTAAATGTGACTTAGATAGAGAGAAAATGTCAAATGAAATGTTTTGTGCTAATATTTTTATTCCTTTGTAAGTAGGAGCTTTAAAGCTCAAGAATATTCTTTGAAGTTAAAGTTTGAACGGAAGTAGGTAATTGTAAATACCTACTCTACCTACCTACTCATACCTATTTCTGGTATAAAACTGAGTTAAAAATAGTAATTCCTTTAGATTGGAATTTGTTTCTTAAACATACCTATTAGGTACCCATAGAAAATTATTATTTAATAAGTGCGTTTTTCGTTTTTTTTTTCCTTTTTTTAGGGCAAAACCGCTGGATTCTGAGAAATCAAGACAGGTCGAAGTGGCGATAACTAGGGGAGGCCTATGTCCAGCAGTAGACAATTAAAGGCTGATGGATAGATGCATGTAGATAGGTACCTGGGTACCTGCCAGGTAGGTATCTACATTCGTATCTAATAGTGACTTACAACTCGGCGCCTAAGTCACCTACCTATTCCAACCACCTACCAAGGTAGCTACACACCACACAGCTACGCAAAACAGTCTCATCATTTACAAAGCACAAGGTGAGTACTTCGCCGGCCGCCATTTTTCCCACCCCGCACCCCGCACCCCACACAATTTGTCTTCAAGCGCACCCCCTCCCCCACCCCTGCGGCCTTAGGTGTAGCTACCAAGGTGCTGAATATTACTCACAGACATCCTAGGCTCGCCTCTATGTGTAATATGAGGCTTGAAGATGCGGCAGTAATATTTTGACATATCTACCTATTCACTGTAAGTACATACATACGTACCTACCCTGGAAAACTAGGGTAGTTGGCTCTTTATGACAATTTTCAACTTACAATTATAGCTATTTCGGAAATTACGTCATTAGTTAATCACATCCGAAATACATAATGTGAATGACTGGCCTCGTGGTCTAGTGGTTAGCGAACCTAACTAATAAACGGGAGGTCGTGGGTTCGATCCCCACCCAGAACAAATGGTTGTGTGATGAGTATGACTATTTGTTCTGTGTTTGGGTGTATTGTTATATATGTATTTACAAAAAAAAAGTATTTATGTATGTTTATTAGTTGTCTGGTTACCATAGCACAGGCCTAGTTGGCCTAGTTTAGGCCTAGTTTGGGATCGGATGACCGTGTGTGAGTTGTCCCTAGATATTTATTTATTATTTATTATAAGTTATCTTAGTCCTGAGGAGTAGCAATGCATTCTGAAAAATTCTATAGAAGTAAAATTTAAAATAAGAAATTACTTTTTTTTCTATAAAACTGTAGACAAAGAAACAGCCCAATCAAACGGTCGTTTCCATAACTTTCATTAAGGCTACACGACTTTAGAACAAATCGAATTTCAACAGCAACAGTTGCCCGCCCGCCCAGCAACACGACGCACAAACTTTTATATTTCACTCGCTCGTTATAACTCTCCGACCGATCTTCGCTTGCTTAACTATACCTATATAGTAGATATTAGTAGGTGAGGTTGGATTTTTTTTGACGTGAATACGTCTTAAAATTTGCGGCATAATAGGAGGCAATTCAGAAAACTAATGATTACAAAACCAGGAAATACTGATTGGAGCGGTAGGTATATGTAGGTAGGTACATAAGTATATCTATTGACTGGCCTCGCGGTCTAGTGGTTAGCGAACCTAACTGCTAAACGGGAGGTCGTGGGTTCGATCCCCACCCAGATCATTATGTGATGAGCATGAATATTTGTTCTGTGACTGGGTGTAAAAAAAATCTATATAAGTATGTATTTACAATAAAAAATATTTATGTATGTTTATCAGTTGTCTGGTTACCATAGCACAGGCCTAGTAGTCTAGTTTGGGATCAGATGACCGTGTGTGAGTTGTCCCAAGATATTTATTTATTATTATTATTTATTTATTAGATGAAATAAAATTGTTATAGGAATTTACCTAAATAAATCGTTATAGTCATTGATACATGAAAGATTGAGGGACGCGAACATATAGGTACAATAGGTACGAAATAAATAGGTACAAGCCGAAAACAACGTAGTAGAAGATCGACTTGGAGGTGGGATTGTAGCGACCATTAAAAATAATATTTTTATTAACTACTCAGTGATAAAATAATAATTAATAAACATTAAAACCTCTATTAGATAGTTTTAATAAACTCCGCATTTGAAATTGCTAATATATCATAAAACATAGATTGTTATGTGTGGCTTTCCGTAGTTCGTCGGGAATCATAGGGTTGGCAGACCGTGGTGAAGTAATGTCCAACATATTTTTTATTTGCAGAGGTCGAAGTTAGTAGCCATAATACATAATAGTATCACCAACCCGTACTTGGCAGAATGTGCTCAAGGCATATTAACCTCCGTGCTTTGACATGTCGCGAATCTTTTTTTAATAATATTTTTAAATAAAATATTAACTTTTCCAGACATTCTTCATTTATACAGTGGACGCCAAAATAATTACCACGCAGAAGTAATATTTATATTCTTATAAATATATTCCGTATATTCGCCGTATATTCTTATAAAATACTTTACCTTTGTTTTATTTTATTATTCTGAAATTCTGATATACAATTTTTAACACAGAAAAGTTTCATCTAAATATGTTCAGTAGTGTACAATTTATTGAATAGGAAGTACAATAGTAGATTGCATACAAGAAATTTAAAGTAGAGTTTTTAGCTGGAAGCGGATTATTTATACTCATATTATCAATAAAAACTTATTGATTTGCCTTATCTCTGTAACCTGGGATCCATTTAACAACCCTATCCGCGAGCAAGCCTCAATGGCGCCATGGGTCCGCCGCCCGCGGCCCGCCCGCGCCCTCCATTAATCACAATCAACTGGGAAATTATTCCGACGTTTAAAAACTTTGATCTTATTAACTTATCTCCGCCGAAGAGCTTTCGGTAAATCATGTAAATCGATTACGAGCCCAAAGTTGATATTAGTTTATTATGATGTAACAGCCGTATCTCTGGCTACCGTTTTGTTTATAAGGCAAGTAGGTATGCAATAGAATAATAATGAAGTTTAAAACGTAGTGCAGCGTGGCTACAGTTTTAATGATAGTGAGAGTCTAGTCTCTTCTGCGCGATCCGGAATTAATAACACCAAGCCCTTTTACCTTTCAAGCTATGTATGTACCTACACCTTATTAAATAATTATCACTTTATCACTTGCTCTGTGGTGAAGAAAAATTTAGGGCAACTCATAAAACATGAGAAATGTGTGGTGGAGGATTTTGGTTTACAAAAAATTTTTATTGATGACTTATTCTTCTCCCTGCCTATTTGGCAACCCTATTGTGGTTTATAATTGATAAAAAATATATAAATCCACAATAAAAAATATTAACAATTGTTTAAATAAACATTACAGGGTAACATCGAAGGCGGCCGAACTTCACTTTGGATCCGAGCGTGGCTGCAGGAACAGCTGTTCATTCTAGGCTGCTTCTTACAAGGGGACGCGGGAAAAGTTCTCTTTGTCGCAATCCTCGTACTCTCTACCTTTTGTGTCGGACTGAAGTCAGCGCAGATACACACGAGAGTCGAACAACTTTGGGTGCAAGGTAAGTCAAAGATACTTTACGTTCTTAAGTTTCTAAGTCTCCAAACTTGCCTGCAGAACAAATTCTGTTGAAATGATGTTAAAAAACGTTAATGGTATGCTAATAAAAATTAACAACACAATTTAAGCTATAAAATAAAGAAGACTTTAATTACATTTAGAACGATGAGGCTTTTATTAATTAGTTTGCGGGGCATCACACCAGTTATTTTGTAGACAAACCAAGGTACTTACGAACACAATCCTCGATAGAAACCCCGGGCCATTATCGGTTGCATACAATCTAAAACCCGTAAAAGTACATCATGATAAAGACATTGTGGCACATTGTGCATCCCGTAGAATACCAATGCATTAGTCTGAGGCACGTCAGAGTCTGTGCAGTGAGCCGCTTCCGTCTCGCGCGACGTGCGCGGCATTTCGCTCAGACTACACAACGCGCCGCGGTGTATTAGGGCCCTTATACGTCGTACATGGCGAATTTAAATTCGATGATTATCGTTTTATACTGCTTAAATGCGTCCGGTTTATGAATGTCACAATACCATTGTATTACAAATTAAATTAAACCTTATTGGATCTAATGTAATAAATAGCCAGAACATAATATTAATTGCTATTAAGTGTGCGTGTAGTGGTGGTCAAACGTCTTTGACGGACGGTGCGAGAAAGTGTTTACATTATGTAGTACATTGTATATATATTAGGAAACAGATGTATAAAAAGTATTTAACTAATCACATTGTTATTTAAAAAAATCATCATAATTATAATTTTGTATATTTTTTAAACATCGTATGTACATTATTTGAATGAACGGTTTTATATTTTTAGATTTTTTTTACATTTTGTCGAATATTATTGTCCCAAAGTTTTGCTTTGCGATAATTATTTTACAGGTATTGCGAAACAGCAGAAGGTTTATCGCTTATTTCTGCTATTTTATCAGTAGGTGCTTGTAGTGTGATAGTATATTCCCCGTAATACTCTATAGTAGGTACTATTCTTAGTTTTAACATAACCGGTATACCGACGTAAATAATAATTCAAAAACATATTATATACTATACATGTTAAACATTAAAATAAATAAAACATGCAGTGACACACACAGGTATCTCAGATCGTCATATAGATAGAGGGAATCACGTATAAGCAATACAGTTATTTTTACTGATTATTTTATGTATACGCAACGACTTTGCAAGGACTTTTTCTTTGAAGCCATTAAAAATGTAGAGAAGTATTTGCATTTTGTTAAAAAAATTTAAATTAATCTTATATTACAATACGTAAATATGGTTACAGGTTAATTTGCTTTCTTATTATATAGAAACTAAAAATTCCTGGCCATATCTAATATTAAGCAACACAGTACATATCATACCAATCCTGTACCAATGTAAATGTTGAGAGCGAATAAAGATATTATTATATAAAAAAATATCTGTTTTTATGTTATGTAATATTATTTTATTTAATGTTTGTTTTTATTTCGATTATTTTGATAGCAAATATCTTAATCTGAAATACAAAGTACTGCTTACTAAAATTGTAGGTAAATTAAACATTTTAATAGCAGTGTCTAAAAAAACGGGATCATGTAGGATATCCTGTGCGGGCAATGAGCTTATGAACGTACTGAACATATAAGATCATTGTATGCGGGTTACATCCCTCGTAGATAAATACTCTGCCCTAGAAATTTCACAAGGTAAAGCACGTGAATCTAAGACGCGTTAATAACTTAATGTTTTCTATATTGAAATTATGAAAGCATATACCTACGCATTTAAGTTGTAATTTATAATTTTCATAAACTCAACGAAAAATCACAGTTTTTTCTTTAAAAATGACAAAATTTGATCGCGTGCATCACAGCTCTATAGAGCTTTTATAGGAATTTAAAATCTGTTGCTATAGCAACATTGTGACATTGTTCTTATACGTAAAAAAATGTGATGTGTGTGAGGTCGTGTATATTTAACATAATTTTTTTATAATCGATGATACCTACACAAGTCACTCTATCATTAATTTCTGTACATCAGCGCTAATATATCGTTTCATAACTACAATATATTTTACCCTGTCTACCTGTAACTGTAAATAAAATGTAACCATATAAAACCTGTACTGCTAAAGATTGTGTGTTGAATATGGTATTGGAAGTTTATAAATATACAAAAGCGACCCCAAAGCAAATAATACTGCAGACGAGACAGACGGAAGTGGGCGATTTTACTGGCGCACCTGTCCCGATCCAGCGCCGCGCCCGCCTCGATGCAATCTTTTATTGCGAATTGCGATCAATCATTACATTGTAAACGATAAAATTGAATGTACAATAAAATTACGCAGTCGAACAATTTTATGGTCAGAAAAAATTTTGTTACATCAATTTTTGTAGGTTTATTTTTGAATTTCTTACATTGTCTTGAGTCATTCTTGCATATTTTTATGAATAAGACTATTGTTAAAACGTAAACTTGTGACTTTTGTTTAGCTAAGTTAGGCTTTACTAACTACTGAAACGATCTCAGACCAAAATATCTTTTTTTCTCAAACGTCAAATATTAATATGTAGGCTACCGTCAAATGAATACATGAAAAGGTCGACCAGACCCTTATCGGTGAACAAAGCCGCCTCTGTAAAACAATGCCGGGCCCTGGAGTCGCCTAACAACTTAATTAGGTGGCCCGCAGCCGCCCGTAAATATCCCCACGTGAAATTACGACCAATAAAACCAAAAAAATGTATAACACATCTATTGAGTCACAAAAAAGAAGGATTCGGTCCGTCCGGCGCGCTTTTGTATGGGACCTCTCGCTGTGCGTGGAATAGTGCCACATTGACCTTTTCTTACGACGAGATTATTATGCTTAATGTCTGGCTTACATGGTACCAGCAACATGGCAAGAAAGTAATCCAGATCGTAGATGTTTTGCTATTGGATTTTTAGTTTCAGTCCAGTGCGATAATGACTGTTGCAACACTTGCAACTCATTGACAGGTACTTCCGGTCAGTAACTTTAGTGTACTTCAACTCGCATCGAAAATAATCTCTGCATTCAGACAGTGAATTCAGTGATACTATAATACTGTTAGTGACTGCTAATATAAGAAATAAACAGCAAACTGACTACTGGATACAGGCGACAGCTAGGACCTGCCGCTGCAATATTATGGTTTTTGGGTTATACAAATGTTGTTTTTACATCACGCAGGTTTACTTACTTTAATTAAATAAAATAACCGTGAAATTATCAAAGCGATTTATCAAACTTTATCGACCTCCCTCAATTTTTTAACAAACGAATATTGAATCCGTTATTTGCCTAAGTTCAATAAATAAAAATGAATTCCATATAATGAATTATCGAATTAAGTTGTGTCATGTACTCTTAAAAAATTTTCGCGTGAATATTATGTATAAAAAGCAAATATGCAACCTAGATGGTCGTGTACAGTCTCGGCGCTGTCGCTCGGCCGCAAAGGACGCGGTTTGTTTATTCCGCCATCCATCTGTTGTCTACGCGGGCTAATTTGCATAGAGGGCTCTGTAGAGGGCGCGGGGCGAGGCCGGACCACACGGGCTCCGCGCGGTGCGCGCGGGTGGCCACAACCACATGCGCGAGCGCACGTACCGCCCCGCGCCCCCTCACCGTCTCCACCGCGACGTCATTCATTGCGATCGTCCGCGCTGATCGCCCGCTACCGCATCGAGTAGAAATGTTGTCATTATCGGCGCGCACGCACTGAGAATGCAGCGACGGCTTCGGCATTCGCATCGACTGTCATCAGGATACATTGAGGGACTCAGTTATCATTCTGAGAATCGCTTATTACGTTCTGTTATAAGCATACGGACTTTATTCGTACAAAATCGTCTCTACTTATAAATAGTTTTGATAAGATAGTCAGTTACGCTTTAAATACTTACGTTAAAAGGCGCCGCTTGTTCGCGATACGAGGCGGCAAGTGTGAAAGCTTCGTACGCGCTTACTGTACGATAACCCCGCCAACCTATGTTTCTATGAGTTATAACGTTTTTCCGTATCTGTTGGTATAAGTAATTCAATATTATTTTTTATATTACAGAAGTTGCATATGAGTATGATTTAGGATTTTCATGCTCTGCTCTTCTTTCATACATCAACGTCTAAAATTAAATATATCCAAATCCTTTTTGAGATCGTATACGCTTCGACGCTCGACTCATATTTTAAGTCTGACGGCAGCCACCCTTTTCTATACGAAAGGCAATTGCTTCACGGTAGAAACGAGTGTATCAGTTACTCCTCCCGTACTGCAGTTTTAAATGTAACAATAATGACATGAAATTATTTAATATATGATTTTATTTAGGAAGAAAGATATTTATTTATTTCGTCAAAATAAATAATACTGCTAATAAATATATAATACTACATCACAAGGGGGAAAGGGGGGTAGTGTAGTTGGGGCAGATATCACATGTATTTATTTTTTCGTTGAACGCGCGATTTCTAAATGAAAATGAAACCGATGTTGATTCCTTCAACAAAGCACAATGCCAACAGGTGTCTTATTCATTTGTTAATGTTGAAGAAAATCTTGCTAATCTGTAGTACGAGGACAATGTACATTAAATATATCCATTTACCAGTACAAAAGAAAGTACTAAAAATATCACGTGATTAACGGATGACCCCAAAAGGAAAAGCATTATGGAAAACACGGCTACTTATTTTTAGTGCTCACCATTTTTACGCCAGATTGGATACGTACATAGGCCTATATCTATTTCTAAAATATTTAACTTTTCCGTTACAGATATAAATCTTTTAGTTATTAAATACAACACAAACACAAACAACAAAAATTTCAAGGCGCACTGGTAGATACACTAATTTTCAAATAGATGTGTATAAGATGCACACTGGGAACAGCGTTAAAGCACCGTTGGCATCGTAAATCGCGCCCACGGATGGTAGGTGTTAAAATAGAGGCGCCTTGTGCGGCCACCACGCTCGATTCCATTCCACTTGCTTTATGATAATCCTCAATATCCGGCATGACTGAAGCCATGTTATATTTAGCTCGGAACGTACCAAGGGGCAGGCCAACCCCTAAAGTACTTTGTGTTTTATACGTACCGTCTTTTAACGTCACCTGAGTAGTTCGTTTCGATATTATTCGTCTGTTATTTCTTTGCTTACAATATTTCGTTCAACAGTGACTATAGTATTTTATTTATAACGCTTCATTCACAAAAAATAGTAAGGTTGATAAGAATATTTGCATACCCGGCCCCTGAATATTTTAAAAAGTTTTAAGACGTCAATCACGTTTTTGTTAAAAGTTTTTTTGTTTAGTTCATTTACATACAGAGTGTTCTGCTAAATCACGACAGCATTAGCATTAGGACGACCTGTGGACGGACGACTGAATCTTCGCCGTGTTGCTTCTCGCTGGTAATGCCAAGAGGTGTGGACACATTTCTTTCATAAATATGTGATGCAAATTTGGAATTTACAAAAAAGTTTTTTAGTTTTTATTATTAGATATTGTTTACTACTTTATGTCTAAAATCATTTAAATTTAGAATTAAACTAAAAATATAAATATTCTTAGCTAATGTTCGCAATTAGGATCATGTTTATGTTTATTAATATTAAGATTTAAAAAAAAATCTAAAAATTGAAACTTTTATACCTGATTTTGATTTTTTAAACAACTTTTTTATGTTTATTCCCATATATTCCGTGATAATACTGCTGATCAGCCAAACCAAATAACATTTTTAATCGTATTCACCGAATGCTATAATACGATTGTTACTTTTAATACGGCTACATGATTTTCATCTATAGTTGCCTCAGCAGTTTCACATAATTATAAATAGTCAAATAAATAGTTAAGCAACTAAATACTCACTTAATTCAATAATTGAAGTTAATTATAAATACATTTTAAAATATTGGACTAATCTATTTCTATTATCTATTTTTGGATTCGTAAATTATAATCGTTACTCATTCATACATCGTGTAATCATGGCGTCAACAGACTTGCTATGAAATCCATTTACTTACTGCTCGTGTTTACAGAAAGTTGTTTACTCGATGAAAATTAACTTTGAAGTAAAAGCTACCGTTTACTAAATAAAGCTAGACGTGCGTGAAGTTACGACTATTTCTTGTTTAAATTTCGCGTGACCCGACTTGACTGCGCTATAAATTAGCGACCAAAATAAGTAGCATTCCTCGCGTGTGCGCCGACGGCGTTAACTGCGATCGCGGGACGGTGCGGTAGTTAAATTGTGCTGACAACAGGGTTACCCGGCTCGGAGTAGCGACCTATGGAGCGTACACAGGATTGAACATTACGAACGGACGCACTCGGTGACGTTGGAACATTAGCTAATTAAATATGTACTTTTAATAGGTAATATTTACCTTATTGTAGCTATTTGTAGAGACGTTTTGAAAAAAGGCAGGTAAAAATTATGAATCAAGTATAACGATTATAAGATCAATGAATCTGAAATCGTAGCTCGGTTTGGTATTTGACGACAACAGTTATAAATGTTCTCAACGCGAATTGCCATATTTCATTTCTAACACCTCTCGAGCCTAATTCAGCGCAAAAAACGCACAAAACCGGACTATAAATCAACGGAGCGGGTGTTAATTGGAACGAATCCTCGCGACGTTTGCTGATAACGTGCGACTCGTTCGGGACGACGAACAAAAAAAAACTTTTAATGCTTTTGTGCCGAATAAAAAATATCGCGGTTACGATCACCTGTGTGTGTTCGTCCGTCACCGAGACGTTCTGATGGCTCTTCAGCTGATACGTTAATGTTCTCGATATATTTTCGTGCCGTTTTTATCGGAGTATTGCTACAATGTAAACGAATAAACGCCCAAGTAGGTTGTATAACATCAACTTAGCGGGTAATTCATAATTGACGTGCCGTAAATATTGTTCGACTCATTCACTTTGACGTTAAATTTGTTTTTAAGTTATACATATGGCCTCGCGCGGGCAGGCTATGGAGCTGTCACAACTTCGCGATAAATCACCTCGGCTGTGTTAACGCCGCTAACTATCACGTTGCCACTCCGCCTCTCCAACAAATGTGTCGACGCTCTAATAAGCATAGCTGAGAATCGTGCTCACTAAAATTAGAAATAAATTTTTGTCCCTGGAATGGCGGTTTTCGTGGCGGATATAATGTGCCACATGATGTGTATTACGATAACGTTTTTGATTAAAGGGATTTCTATTAAGCACAGGTAAAAATATTAAAATCCCGGCTGATTTAAAAAAAGATATTTAAAGTAGAAAAGAATTTTAAGACGGCAACAAATAACTTTAAGCGAAAAACCTTGCAGACACAGAAATTTAACTTTAATTCTGGGAAAAATTACAGTATCAACATAAGCATAACAAAATTTGGTTGAACACACGAATCCCTTTTAATTACTATAAAATAAAATAATGATTGATACACGTACATATGTACATGCTTGAAAAGTATTCTTGGCTAAAATACACCTATGTCGTATAAAACAGAATGTAAAAATTACCAGCGATAAACTTATCGCATTGGAACACAAAAAAATGTACAAACGAGATTTCTTTACCTGGCACTATCGAGATAAAATAAGAAGGTAATTGAGTAAGTAAATTAAGATGTTTATGCCCATAAAGGCTATCGTACTACTGACGATTCATTTTAATTAACCGAAGCGGTAGATGTTGAAGCGAAGTAGATGTCGTGTGTCCATGATAAAAACTTCTTCAAAGCGAACTTAATTGCATTTTCATTAGAATATGATCACAGTTTTTACCCTCTATTATCTACTCGAACACGTAGAGTTTACTTAGCAACGACTTAAATAGCAATCATTCAATATGATGATCTTATTAACGAAGTTTGTATTTTAGTCAATAATGATAAAACTGGATTATGGAAATTAGATACTAATTTCTTGAATACAGCATGTTACATACAAATTTACAGTAGGTACTTAACATCAGCTTTTGTTCTACAGAGGGAGGTCGGTTAGAAGCAGAATTAAAGTACACAGCGCAAGCCCTTGGCGAAGCAGATTCATCGACGCACCAACTTGTCATACAGACCGCCAAAGATCCCGACGTGTCGCTCTTGCATGCAGGCGCTCTGCTCGAACACCTAAAGGTACTTATAACTGAGATATATCATATTATTATCTTACTTAAGTAATTACATATCTCCCCTATATCTACATATTAAATTAGAACTAGAGGCTAATTTGACATTGATAACGATTGCGTTGGCTAAATAATACCGGTAACGCCATCTATTAGCGGATGATGCATTACTGTTTTATTTTATGTAATTTGATGTGCTTGTACCGCGTTTTATATATAAAACCTAGGTTTCTGCACTCCTTCTCGACGTAAACTTTAACTATCCCAAATTTCACATATCTCTATTCCCGCAATGTGCTTAAAAAGGTATCCAAAGTTTTCTCTTCACGTATTAATATATAGATTCCGGGACATAGAAATTTAATAATAAAGTGATCAAGTTTACACGTCTTACGTCTTACAACTTAAGGTGCTCATTGGCACGCTATAAGATAATATTATATCAATGTCGCACCTCTAAATGTTCAATTATGTTTAACACCGATTGTGTTGCGCAGGTGGTCAGCGCAGCGACTCGAGTTACAGTTCATATGTACGATATCGAGTGGCGGCTTAAGGATATCTGCTACAGCCCCAGCGTACCGGATTTCGAGGGCTACCACCACATCGAGTCGATCATCGATAACGTCGTCCCTTGTGCTATTATTACCCCACTCGACTGTTTCTGGGAAGGATCAAAGCTCCTTGGCCCAGATTATCCTATTCTAGTGCCGTAAGTATACTTAACTAAAATTTGCTTTAGATTTAAAATAAAAAAATATATATTTTGACACAACTCACATACGGTCATATGATCCCAAATTAGGCAGAGCCTGTGTTTACGTATGTTTATTAGTTG
>DWNH01000637.1:0-13996 GCA_018249895.1 Tiana niger
ATTCCTGTTGAAGTTCCGGGACTGTCTCCACCTGTAGAATAAACTCATTACGATCTAACCCTCCTCGGGCCTTCATTAAAGACCTTATTTACACACTTTATTGATTTAATTCATTGTTAGAATTAACTTTAAGACAGAACAAATCTGAAGAAGTTATTTGTTTTGTTGCATATAAACGGAAAAAATCCATCTGTGTGTCGAAGTGCATATTACATGCTGTGAAACCGTGTTACACGTCTGCACATAACAATATTTGAATTATTTTTAACTATCGACAATAAAATTATAATTAGTTGTGTATTTATCTGTAAGTATCATTAGAAAAAGAGATGCTAATATATTTCGCAAAAGTAAAATATACTCAATTATACAAAGAGCGATACCTACTTAAGTGCCCAATGATAAAAAACGTGTTTCCGCTAGTGATAAATTGGACAGGCATAAAATCTGTTAAATCACCGTAAAAACAAAACGCCCAACGAAGCCTTGCCAATGTCTGGATGGATAAAAATACGTGACGTTTGAAGTCCAGCCAAATAAATCGACGATCATAGTAACTTTCGATTGCTTTAGTCACGGGAGCGGAGACACGGGCTGGCATCAACTCATCATTCGTGACGAGTGGCCGACTATGATGATAGAGTCGATGTGTCATACGGAGATCTACTTAATATGTCAATAATAGACAATTATTAATAAAACATTTCCTTGAATTTCAATGCCGGAGATTCTGTTGACATGTGTAAAGATTTGACAAGCATACGAAAAAAAGAGTGGCCATAAAATGAACTCATCGGTCAAAGGCAAATTTTATAGATAATGCTGTAAAATTAGCAATGATCGCTTTCTTAAAAGCATTGAATACAATTTATGGGATCGATCGCATAAAGGTGAGTGGTGGACCGAATGATTGGCTTGTATCCAGATAGACAACAGTGCCGATCACATCACGCACCCACGCGACTAACTATTCTACTCGTACAACACAAACAAATTCGCGTAGTAATTTCAATATACTCTTTGCTCGTGATTTATTAGTCACTCGACTTTCTAATTATTGAAATACTGTTTGACTTCACCATATTAATTGTTGTTATACGACGATAGACTTTTGTATTCAGTTCATTATTCTTTTTATTGGTTATTTCTACTTATTTAAATTTAGTCTCTAAGCACACCGATAGTGGGAATTACAAAAACCATTCGTGAAGTAGTTATTATTAATCAGATAATTATTTTTTTTGTTTAATAAACATAGTTGGATAATGTTATCAAATACCTACCTCTCCTTGAAGCACTTCGACATGCCAAGGCTTCGACCAGAAGACGTTGGTTTACGCCGCATAAATTCGCTGTCAACTTTTCACATTTTCGATGGCAGTTAACATCGCAGTCTAAAACAAATAACGTCGTATTTCGCGGCTACAGGAAAGGATTTTCTTAAGATTACAAAATGCGAACCTACTTGGGTTATTGTTATATTGCTTAAAGCCGTGCAAAAGCCGTGCACATTAAGGATTTTTTGCCAAATCTATATACAAATTAGTCGTTATTATTTTTTGGGTATATTAATAGTGTGTATTGTATGATGTACCCTACCCATGTAGTTCCTTGTGAATAAAATAGATGAAATTAAGTTTTGAATACCTTTTTTGGCGAAAAAAAATCCTGCTGGCGACGTTGGCGCTGAGGAATCAAACCCGGAATCATTTGAGCCCGTTGAAGTCCGACCGTCAGCATTATTGTCACATTCGAAAAATTCTGCAGAGCTCTCGCTTGACTCCGACTCTTCTGTTTCTTCTTCGGAAGACTCTTCTTCAGAGGATGTTTCTGAAGAACTTGATGAGTGGATCACCTGCGGGTTTCTCTTTTGAAGAGGACGCGGAGTTGCTATTAAAACTTTAGATGCTAATTCTTGCTTAACAGGCTTTTTTGCCTTTATTGGAGCAATTTGTATTCCACTAGGAGAAGGTTCTTTAGGTTGGATGATAGGCTCCTCTTTCTGTATTACTTCCTCAGCCTTAATCTCTTCTGATATTTTGGGTATTGCTGGCATGGAGTTTTCACATTTGCTCGGAATGATTACATTTTCATTGACTTCAGAATTGTTTATCGGAGCTACTGTCCCAGCACTGACTTTCCTACCTACTGCTTTAATCTTTTCTCTACTTTTGTTAGTGTTCTTTTTACTTTCAATTTTTTTCTTTATTTGAACTTTTGTTGGTGAACTTTGTTGTGTTGTTTTCTTTTGCTCTCCATTATTTTGGAATGTAGAAACTGATTTTTCATGTAAATCAACCTTTATTTTTACTTCTTCAGCAGTTTTATCTTTCACAATGTTTTCCGGTATCGGTATAGAGTCTGAATTCTTTTCAACACCATGTTGAATGTGATCGCATAAAACAGACTTTTCATTATAATCCAAGGAATTAACAGTTGTATTTTTTTTAAGTTCTAATGATTTTACGTTTTTATTATGGTCAATTTGATTTTCACTTTTACAACTTGTGTTTTTATTCCCCTTCGACGCGATTTCATTGAAAATTAATTGTTGTTTAGATTCTAAACATTTTGTTTTTGTTTCCACATATGATGTAGCATTCGTTAAGTTATCATTTTCATTTGTTATATGATTAATATTCTGTTTATTTAATTCATCATCTTTATTTGTTACATTTAAAGCTAATTCCGAACATACTTTGTTTGTTTGTTCTACATTATTAAGATCCTCATCAGTCTTAGTTACTTCTGATAAGCCTTGATTGTTTATTAATTCTATTGTTTTTAATGATTTTTCTGATTCCCGTAACGTATTTTCCGAAAAAAAATTTTCTTCGTTTATTTGTTCCCCGTTTTTAAGATCCTCATCAATCTTAGTTACTTCTGACAAGTCTTCATTGTTCATTGTTTCCATTGTTTCCAATGATTTTTCTGATTCCAACAATGGATTTTCCGAGAAATTTCTTATATTTTTTGTTTGTTTCAGGTTTTTACTGTGAGTGCTGACGTCATTTAAAGGTTTTAAATCAATAGATTTGTTTTCCTTTTGTGTAGATTGTTCTAATATTTTATCACTGACGATATTTATAATTTCTGTTACATTATTTTCCTTCTTCATATTGTCTTCGGTGACTTCATTTTTAGTTTCGGTTAACACTTCGTCCTCTGATTTGTTAAGTTTATCATTATTTTCTGCTTTAAAACTCTCCATTTCTACATTACCAAACAATTTATTTTGTTTTTCTTCGGGTATTATATGTTTTGGCGGCTCTGATGCTGTATATATACCTCTTTCTGTTTTATGTTCAACACAGACAATACTAGGATTTTCAGGTATTTTATTTGTTTTTATAGTGTCATATAATTGATTATTTCCTACATCCTCATTTAGTTGCTTATATTTTACATTATTATCATTGTGATCCAGTATTATTTTCTCTATCTCATCATTGCGTCGTTGCTCCTCGTTGTTACTTTCAGTGGTAGCTACTAAAATGGGATTTTTATCTGAATGGGATTCTTCATCTACTGATGTAACCCAAAATAGACCACGCGAGTTTTTCTGTTTAGATTCTTCCAGTATTTTTTTTCTTTTCATTAAATAAACCGTTTCTCTTTTTCCAATAATACCCCAAAAGTTTCCATCGTCTGGTTCAGGTGACATGGAATCTTCATTTTCTGTAGCAGAATTATTTGTTTTTCTTTTCGACTTAAAACTTTTTTTGTGATTTGTATTAACAATCCCAGTTGAAGATTCATTGGATGGATGGTCTACTTCACTTGAAAATATTATGCCTTTTTTTGGAATCCTAGGTTTTTCTTCCACCGTGACGTTTTCTATGACAAATTTTAAGGGACTTGAAGGTTGTGATATATTAACACTACTAGTTATTTTTGTTTTCAATTTAGGTTTGGGTTTTAATTCTTTTTTATCATCTTTAAATGAATTTCGATTTTCGTCGATACTGGATAGGTCATTGGAATTCAGTTCCTTAGGAAATTCTGTTATTGAGTCTAATCTGCAAATACTACCGCCCGATGAAGATTTTTTTATGCTTCGTCTTTTTGCAAAAGTTTTTGTTTCTGTTAATGAATTTAGACGGTCATGTAAGGAATGATCGGATTTTGTTGTCGATAGAGGATTACCTTGTTCGTTTGTTTTCCTCCTTTTAGAATTTTCAGACTGAGTACTCAATTCATCTTTTGTGTCATTTTCGGAACCAAGTTTACTTAAGTCTAAGGGAGCGGTACTTAGATTTTCTCTCCGTATTAAAGAATCTAACAGACAAGCTTGTTCTGCTAAGAGTTCCATTGAGCAACGCCTATCTGGTGACTTGCTGGGAGAATTACTAGCAGTGGTAGATTGATTAAGTGGTAACTGAAGTGAATTTGGATCGCTATGTTCATTTTTACTAGTGATTTCATTGTCGGGTTCGTTTACATCTTTTAATTTAAATTTTTCAACAAGTTTTTCACCAAGTGTTTTCTTTTCTTTTTTTTCTTTATAAATTAAGTCGTCGGCTAATTTGTCCCTCCATTTTCTTTCACCGACACTGACAACAGATTCCGGTTTCTCTGTATTTCGAGACTCATTTGAAACTTCTTTTACTCCGGCATAACTATTATTTTCCTGTTCTATAGTAGGTTTTCTTGGAGAATCTCTGTCTTTTCTTTTCACAGTATGTAATCGTACAACAGTTCTGCCACGCTTAATTGTAGTACGTTGCGGTCCAGGAGATGAATCAACTCCAGTTTCTGGTTTATCCTCTACACGAGGCATGAAAGGACTACTTTGTTTTTGATTATTAGGACTCGCCTTGCGCAAAGGCGGCGTCGTAGCTATAGTTGAGCTATTGTTTACTTTATTTCTATACTTATCTCGAGACACATCGATGTCGGCAGTATTTATATTGATCGGTCTTGGAGTATAACTAGGAGTGACATACGTTCTATTCAATATAGGATTTCTTCGTGGGCTATTTATTCTTACGGGACTCGAAGTTCCTCTTTCGGAAATAGTTCCGAGATTCGGAGAATAAGTTCTTCCATTGGAAATCCATCTCGAAGTTAACGGTGTTCGTGAATATCCACCAAGAGACGAATGGTTGCTGAAAGATGCACCTGGGTTGATATACGATGCACTAAAAGAGGACCCGTACGGGGACACTGAACTTCCATAACTATATGCACTACTATAAGACGGAGACCCACTATAATACATGTTCGATATGTGTTCTGAAAACAGCGGCATTTTATCGCGAAGTGCGCAAGCGCGCCCCGGTTGTAGTAGGAACGAGGGCGCGAGGCAGACTGGCGGCGGCCAGTGCGTCGGAGCGCTCGCAAGTCAGGTGCGTCCCACCCACCGCCGCCCAAAGCCGCCCGCCTCGCCCCAGGTGATTGATTGATCGCGCTTAGTTGACAATAATAGCTCAGCGTTTCTTTTTAAATAGTTTTGAAGGAAGTTCTGAAAGTGGACCGATACACTATATAAAGGTCCACAACACATTCAGATCTATTTATATCATGAAATGTTTATCAGTACAGTAGATGCAGATTACAATTATAAGACGGGTCCGTTTTAGTACCATGGAGTTGGTTGTTAAGAGTTATATGACGATTGATATTTCATTATGGTATTTAATTTTTAGTTTTTACGGGTTTCTCTGTAAAAATTTGTTTTTGTTTGTTTTATTTAGAAAATAAGGTGTATTTGTGTTCAGTTTTTTTATTACATAACTACGTGTCATATTTAATTTAAATGTCAATTTTTGTTTACAATGATGTTATCTCCACTAAATATCTTATATGTAAATGTGTGAATTGCAAAACTATAAGTTTTGTGTTTATTAATAATATTATAGACACAAGTTATTAATATTGTAAACACAAGTTAGTAAATTACATATTATATTTATTTCCAAAAAGCTACAATATATTGCCAATATTCTTTAGTTCACGGTTGTAGGTGCAAAAACTGTATCGGCAAAAAAAATAGTCATTATTTTTCTTTCAATAAATTATTAAAAAATCTACGAAGAATTATAAGCTTTCTTTACCACAGTAGATAATGAGGAATTAATAAATGACTGTTACTCTGACACATTCTGCTTCAGTAGCTACTCCACTTGAATAAATAATTTGGGCTACCATTATTAATAAGCACACAAAACAAATACAGATCTTATTTATTTATTTATTTTGAATCAACACCATAAGATACAGCTTTAACATTTTTATTTTACAAATTTCTTTAGTGGAAGACTTACTGTTCTTATAATTATAGGTAAAAACAACATGCTTTATTAATAAACCCCAAAAATAACATAAAAAAATTTACAATGAACTTCTTACTTAATATACAAGACTAACCGTGTCTACATGATGGATGACTTATTTGTTAAAAGAGTATATCATTTTAATTAATTATCTGTAACTGAACATAAGTTAAAACGATTATTTTATTAGAAATACGACACAAAACAATACGTTATTTACGTTAAGTAAATTATTAGGAAAAAGTTATTTCTTTATAACATAATTGACATCGTACTTTAAGATTATCAGCTATTATATTATCAAACAATAATATAGGGAATAGATTAATAAGTCTAAATTAATTGATTATTGCCACAACCCTTTTTGTGTACCACGGGGATAAAGGGTCCCTTGTTGATAGTTAAAAACGAATGTCACTGGTCAACCCGACTCGAATGTTTTCAAACCGTCCACAAGGCCTTCAACAAGGTTTTACTTGGGCTATTTTATGCAAACGTGACCGATATCGTTATTTGCTCTCCAAAGCAAAGAGATTGCCCACAATTTAATTGTCACTAGCGGCGAAGTAACTACTATTCTGGCCATATTCCTTAAATCTTATTGCTTTATTATACTTCACCTTCACATTTTCTTAGGAAAGAAATAGTTAATGAGCATGCAGGCAACCTGGTGTTAAGAGTTCTATGCAACCCATCCATGTCACCAATTTTCAACCTCAGATGAAACCGTAGTCCTATCTACATTCGTACATATGAAGATGCGTGACTCTTGAGAATTAAGCCCGCCGCATCTTATTAAAAATTTACCAAAAAGTGCTTCGCGCTAGCAACGATCGCCAGAGCTTTTTACTTAATATTAAGATATATAATATTAGGTACTTATAAATTAAGATATACCTGTTACAAAGGCGGTGTATTTCACATACCTGAATTTTATGATGTAAAGTAAAATGGGTTTTTTATTTCACAAAATTCAGTTAAGAAGACATATTTTCCTAAAACATTATTTGAGGGAGCACAATGTTATGGGTTACTAAGTGGCACACGGTATAATGTCTGATTTTCACCATATGGACCTGTCTACTTTCAAAATATTTGGAACTATGTTATCAAAAGTCATAAGATGTAAACTTCGCGAGGAGTTTCTTATACCAGACTTATTTTGTCAATAGACTCAAATGATACCAATAGTTCTGGATCTGACCTGTTCCTATTAGTGAAAATCAGACATAATATGAAGGTGGTAATAGGTCAGAAGGTAGGCTGCTGCCCGGGGAAGTACCACCGTCACACCCAGACCTACCGTAAAGCAATTTATTTTGTTTCGGAAAGAGGGTATGGATGCCGGAGTTCACTAAATACGAGGCGACCGTCTTAGCCCTCAGATGTAGCAACGCATCTATTTGCGATTTCAGGTAGGACTAAGGTACTGACTGAAGTAGCAAGTAGATGTCCATGCGTTACAGTGACCACTTAACACCAGGCCTGCACGCTCGATTGCTACTTTTATTCAATTACAAATTGAAGTTATATGTTATTCGAAAAATTTCAATTATTCTTTTATTTAAAAAAGCTTTATTAGTGTACCTTTAAAGTATTTTACTAATGGCATTTTAATTATCTATTAGTATACCTTCACATTTGAGCCCTTGTTTAAAGAAGCCGTACAGCAGCGCGCCACAATGGTCGCAAAATGTGGGGGACATAAACTGGTGCGGCCGGAATCGGTGGGGAACATCCACTTTGAATCTCTCTCGCAGGTACTGGAAATAAACCACAGTGTTCAAATACAGAATCAAAAACATACATCAAAGATTCATCAAGTTCAGAATGTCGAGCAGTGATAGCCTTGTAGAATTTCGGCCTACCATTCCGATTGGTCCGGGTTTGATCCCCGCATGTACCTCTAATTTTTTCTATAATATGTGCGTATTATATATTATCACTTGCTCTTTGCTGAAGAAAAACATCGTGAGGAAACCTACAGCCTGAGAGTTCTCTATAACGTTCTCGATAGGCATGTGAAGCCGCGACGAAAATAAAACAAAGATTTGGAACATACACCTAAAAACAAAATAACTAGGTTTCCTCATTTATAAGAAACAAAATTAAGTATATTTCTTGTAATTAACACACGTTGCTAATGTAACGCTATCGAAAAGTTGGATTTCTAGATTATTCAATAGACATTTATAATAACTAATTAAAATAAACTAACCCGTGGTCAAGCTATGACATAAATTCTTCTCATTTGAAAGGAAGCCCGCATCCAACAGTGGGACAATGATGGGTTGATGATGAATTAAGTTAATTAGCACGGTTCATATTTTTGGCGTGATTGATTAACAAACATACAAACTTTATTCCGACATTAATCCTTGTCAAATGGCTTAAAGTTGGTTTGAGACTATCCTAAAGATTTAATTAAATAACCCGTAACATCACTGTCTGTATCAATGTGAGGTGAAAGAGTTTCGGGTCTTTCCTTTGTGAGTTGAGGCCCAGACCGACCCACTGGGGCTGAGATTAAAGTTGCTACTATTGAACATACCACAGTAGCATCAGAATGCGCGGTGGAGCCTGTACACTTGCCGAGCAGCTTGCTGTGGCAACGCTTGTGGACTGCGGTCTGGCAAGCCACACAGCGGTAGCCCTGCTTCCCAAAGCCCCAGAGGAACTCCTTGCAGAAAGAACAAAACGTCGGCTGCCGAAAGAACTTCGCTACGAATCGGTGGCCGTTCACTTCATGGATTCTGTAATGAAAAAAATTATTTTATAGGTATATAAAAAAATATTTTCAAACATTCATCACACACCATTCAACACCAGACACAAGGTAATCGAAAGATATTGAAAACTATAACTTTTTCACGTTGTCATGTGTAGTATTTAACGAGAAGCCTTTGGTTAAATTGGGTGAGAATGTTTATGTTATTCTCACAACAATATGTTTCGTTGTACAGAAAATCGCCGGAGTGGCTGAATTCCTTAGAACAACAGGAAGTATAAAATTCTTAAAACATTTGTACCTACTTTAGAAAATAAAACTTTGTTTTTCTACATGTAAAATTCTTCTTACTCACCAACACATTATCCGTTAAAAATACAAAACAAACTACAAAATAGGCCGTAGAAAACAACAATTCAATTAAAGAAAACATCTTTGTAAACTGTCAATTTTGCATTACATACATACGATTATACATATATGTACGTAGGAGCCATCGATATTATATACTTTAAATAAAAGGTCGAGGCGTAATTTAAATTAGTTAAACGGAATTTTCGTAGCTACATACATTTCTTGTATGTTGTAGTTCCAATTTAATTGTATGACACTGTACTCCACCCCTTACTCTAAAACAATATAATTACAATAGCAAACTCGATTTGTTAGAAGAGTAAGAATAAATTCATTATTGGAATTCGACCTAGCTTAAGAATGGAATCGATTGTAAGAGGTCAAGTATAAACTACTTCTTTCACACTAAAATAGTATAGTTATTGGCCGGATATTAGTTATTAAATGTTATGTACGATAACAAGTCGGCTGATTTATTACATTAGTAGTACAAGATTTTATACACCACTAGCATAGTATCCTTCAGAGTGCGGATCGAAACTAAGATCGCTCGTAAAAGAGTATTATGAGCGTACAACCGTTTTTATACCCTCTCTATCTTTACACTCGTGCAAGTCTTGTGTTTTTGTCTTAATGAGTCAGTGACCGTTTATAAAATATAATTTTTAAATATATCCAACTATTTAAGTGTGACTTGTAGTCCGATAATTATGGAGCTAAGAATCAATAACATTTGGCGCCTATCCCACCAGCGATTATTAACGGGGAGATAATTAAACGATAAACAGGTACTGGCAACGATGATCAAATAATAGTTTTGGAAATTAAAAATTAATAGCGATCCATTTTGTATCTGAAAGGTTTCTATTTTGCACAATATAGTCGAAGAATCATGTACAAAATAAATACATGTACACTTTTTGCAGGAAAAGCGCCAAGGCTGGGTGGACGAGGGTAAATATATGATATCAAAAGAAAGATCCCTTGCCATGAAAGGAATTCAAAGTTCCGCAAAGCATTAGTTTTATGTATCGTCAATAGCTTTTGCAACGGACGCCAAATACCTAATGGCTTTTATAGGCATCGTGGGTCATTACCTAATAAATAGTCCGTGAAGCTATAAATCTAGCTATTATAGTTAAGTTTGTTCAAATCGATCAAGATAATATAAAAATCGAAGATAAAAATGGTTTGCTGCACCCGCTAATAGCAACGTTTGGGCAAGACAACGTTTACCAGGACTGGTAGTATAACTAAAAACTTACTTGTGGTGCTTGATAGCCCCGCGGCGCTGTGTGATGCGCTTGGCGCGGGAGCGACGCGCCTCGCCCTCGCTGTCTTCGACGCACCTCCCTAGACCGCGCCCCACCGGCAGCCACTGGAAAATTTACAAGGCATTATTTAAGTTGGATTAACTCTAGTTGTGGTTAATTTCTTAATAATAAGTTACTTATGGTAAAGAAGAGTGGATGATTGATTCCCATAGTTCGTCATGAGACAATTTTTTTTTTACAGATAATTTGAATTTCCTACAGTTAAGTTTTTAAATGAGCCCTTTTTTAATAAATTCTTCGCTCTATTTGTTTCATTCGTTTGTTATCTGATATGTCTCATTATGTCCCAGCTGCAATCATTTCTAAAACCATACCTACCGAACAGAAAACAGTAAGACAGCATGAATTTAAAGTCATGCTTCGATAATTGTTGCTAATTGCGGTCTTTGCCCAAGAGACCTTAATGAACTGTAATGTTTACCCAATCGTGGGAATACATGATATTGAATGAACATATCTTAGTTTGAAGATGTCATAATACAACATAACGTGAAGTTTGCTGAATGAGAAGAGCCAAGAATAGGTACTCGGAGCTGTGGAAGATAACACATAGGTAAACATACCCGAAACAAAAACGACATCTTTCGTCCGCGATCGCGATTTGTCGGTACATCGCCAAGTCGGTTGGGCAAGTGACAAATTAGTATACAGTAAACGATATACCAATTTGTTAATACTTTATAATAATGTAATACTCATACCACGGAAGAGACACTACTAGATACAGCGGTATTCTCACAGAAAGCGTCGCAACATCAAGGTCTTTTTTGTAAATTCCCTGGCACTGGCATGCATACGATTGCAGATTTAATGCGTGTCCAATGTCCAAACTTGAGATTCTCTTTGTCATATCAGACGAGATTGACTCGACAGCAATCTGTGACTCACTCGCATTTTCAGCCATTCATACTCGCCTTCCTTGGCTTCCAATTTCAATACCACAAATTTTACTACAGAAGTGACTACGTAAGTGTATTTTAAGATTGTAGACTGTCTAACATTTTTATTGACTAAGTTACCTATGACGCAGTGACCCAACGTACCATCAATACGAGAGCTCGCCATTTGTTTGAAAAAAGATTTTCCATAAGCTTTAACGCCGAACGATAAGTACAAAATGTGTTGCTATGTAAAAAAAAAACATGCTTACAACACATCAGTATTCGCACTTTATGCTAAGTATTAATATTTAATACTTAAAAACATAATATATAACGTAATAACATAATAAAACATTTACTTTTTGCATCCCATTTCTGCATACCATCTTTTGAAAAATGCTATAAAAGTGTGTCTGAGTTTACTACAAAATCCACAGCGCAATCCTTGCGCTATGTTCATAGACCTAATTTTGAAAGCAATAGATAAGAGGCTTTAGTTAAGAATGACGTTTGCCTTATCAGGTTTTTAGGTGGAAGCCGCCGCCCGGGGAAGTATCACTTGAACCACCAATTGAAGCAATTTATTGTGTTTCGGAAAGAGGGTGTGGATGCTAGAGTTCATCAAATACGAGGCCACCATCTTAGTCTTCAGAACGCATCTATTTGCGATTTCAGGTACGACTAAGGTACTGTCTAAAGTTGCAAGTGGATGTCCATGGGTTGCAGTGACCACTTCACACCAGGTGGCCTGGCCTGAACGCTCGTTTCCTACTTTTATTCATTAAAAAGTTTAAAAAAAAACTAATTTATCATCATCAATTAATTGGTCGCTGCAATCCATAAACATCCATTTATTCAACCTCAGGCAGCACCGTAGTCCTACTCCTGAGGACTAAGATGGTCGCTTCATATTTAGTATGCTTCAGCAATTACACCCTGTCTCCGAAACATAATAATTTGCTTGAAAGTAAGTTGCTATGTATTTAAAAATATTTGTGTATGTTTATCAGTTGTCTGCACAGGCTCTGCCTAGTTTAGGATCAGATAGCCGTGTGTCAGTTGTGCCAGTTTATTTAAAACCTTGTTAGCTCTTTTTCAATTAAAATTTCGACTGAGCGGTTATTCCCAACCAATATGTATGTACATATATCTACGATTCTCATAATAATAATAATAATTTCGTGTTTATGAGAATGCATACATTTGCAAGAAGCAACTCGTCTGATAGTGGTAAACAGTAAATCTAGTAAACTACTAACCAAGGTTAAGTGGCGTTGTAAATGCAGAGATATAAATAGAGGGAACTAACAGCGCACACGTTAAACGTTTGATGGAACCGCTGCTCGCTGCTATGTCATTCAGGTATCACAGAGTGTTAGGAGTAGGTACTATATCTTTCACCTAATTAGTGTAATTACATAGTATATACTATTCTACGCCGTCCTTCTTGCAATTTAGCCGGAGTTCACTAAATACAAGGCGATCGTCTTATTCTTCAGAAGTGTTTTTTGCCGTAAAAGTACTTTTTACCGTACTCGGTTTTATATTACCACTAGATTTCCAATTTGATCTTTTGGAAGCTATTAATGTTTCTTATGGCTACACAAGAATGGTATAGTTTTAAAATGGTTTAACACGTACATTGCTAATCTGAAAATTATAATTCGGGGGGTGGCCAAAGTTAGGTTTTTCAATTATTTATTAGGTTTGTTTTATTTCATTTTTCTAAAAATACGTTAGAATATTATCTATATATACTTTTAGTATGTACTGTAAATATTTACCACGCGATTTTGGGTTTAATGATAATCCGCATCACGCGATATCGTGTGACCGGCAATGACACGTGTTAAGGCGTAAAAGTAGTATTGGCTTCATCTTCCTTGAACAACTTTAACATAATTGCTTAATTAAATGACAGATGTACCTACTTCATCTGTACTTTACTTTCTTTTAAGTATTTTATTAAGTCTTAAAATAATTTGTTTAATAATCAATTAACAATAATTAGAAACGGAACTTCAACCTCCTCTATAGATATCCTATAGGGTATAATATACTCTGAAAACATTTATAAATGGAATTCTACGCAGCAAGTCGATCACTAAATTAAATTATAGTTATTTCCAACAAAATTAATATCTTAACATAACATATTCAAGGTCGAAGATACTAAACACAAACTTTAAGTCAACAATAACATCGCCTGAGACCGGGTTAGAAAGATTTACTTCGGCAATGTGGCTTCTGTCTGATGGTAGGTACCTATATTTAACCGTCTACGAAAAAGGAGCTTATCAATTCTTTGGATTTTTTCTGTGTATAAATATATTCAGAGTAAGTAAGCTAAAGTGGCAGTGGGCAGGCCACATCGTTCGCAGGACGTTCGCAGGGGAAGAAAGGTCCTCGAATGGAGACCACTTC
>DWNH01000638.1:0-13988 GCA_018249895.1 Tiana niger
CTAAACAAATGTTTGTGTGATGAGCACGAATATTTGTTCTGTGTCTGGGTTGAATGTAAAGATGTCTTGAAAATTTTGACAGTGATGCAGACCAAAGTTTTTCTTAACGTACTACTTGCGTTCGATCCTAACTTAAGTTTTTAAAAAAGGGTGTAGTTACTTAAAATTTGTCAGTGAAGAATACCAAAGCCTTTTTACCTACTTCGGTCCTAAACTTAGGTTGTTAACAAAGAGGTATTGTAAATTTGTCAGTGACGTAGGCCACAGTTTTTTATCGTACTTGGGTTCGGTCCTGAATTCTAGGCCGGCGATGTAACGGCTGCGGTGGCCTTGCTCGGCCGTGACTCCGCATTCACACGCTCGACCTAACCGCAGACAAATCCTAGATTAAATGTTGACACGACTGTGCTAATAGCTATTGTTTTAATTTTTATTTGTCTTACTAGACTATTGCTGTATTATAAGGAAGTCTCAGTTTAATAGTGTAAAAATTTACCTATAATTTCTCCACTGACGGATCTGGTTTACTGTCTGTTAAAGAAGTTTTACCTTCATTAGTTATGCTGGTTATATTGAGAACCACAGATGTCGCATGGTTGTATGATCTTAGTGTGTCCTATAGATAAGAACTTAAGAACTTACTTAGATAGATAAGAGGTCTATATTAATATATATTGTTTTATTGAATAAAAGTAGCAAACGAGCGTGCAGGGCCACCTGGTGTTAAGTGGTCACTGCAACTCATGGACATCCACTTGCAACTTCAGGCAGTACCTTATTAGCGGATGATACCCAATCATTACTGTTCTATTTTATGTAATTTGATGTGTTTGTAACGCGTTTTATATATAAATTCTAGGTTTCTGCACTCCTTCTCGACGTAAACTTTAACTATGCCAAATTTCACATTTCTCTGTTCCCGCAGTGAGCTTAAAAGGGGATCCAATGTTTTCTCCTCCCGTATTTATATATAGATGATGAAACCGCTAGATGTGGGGAACCGCTGAATGTGGCGTAGGACAGGGTAGCAGTGGTGGATGAATGGATAAAGCACCAACCGGTTAGTAGGCAAAGAGCGTACACACGCTCAATAAAACCAATTTAGTACAAGCGTTTCAGTTCACTTCAATTATAAGGTTTTAAATAAAAAAAACTTTGGCATATACATTCATTTCATAATAAACACTAATAATATTGCATTCAAATTCATAAAAGATTATAAAATGTCTTATTACTATTGACATAGTACCGATACACGTATATTATTATTATTTAGACTAGCTTGATAATAGGAAAGTGCCTATGTACGGAGAAATCGAATTCTGGAGGCGCACTAGAGTCTCTCTTGTGGCCGCCCGCCAGCAATTTCAACACGACGAAATTTGTTTTGGCTACTTTTAGGAGATCAGTCACCTGAAACGAAAGTACAATATGATAATTTTTTTATGCGCTAAGGTTACATCATAGGAGCATCATCATCATTAACCCATCTTGTCCCACTCCTGGGCACGGGTCTCCTCTCAGATGAGAAGAATTTAGGCCATAGTCCACCACGCTGGTCAAGTGTGGGTTGGTGGAAAGATCGAGAGCACACGTCCGATATCCGTAATTTTTTCGCCGGCGGAAACATGATGAGAAGCATTCAGACCATAGTCCTAATCCACAGAAGCAAATACATTACTAAACTTTATAGCAATTGCACCGTTGATAGCGTAAACTAACGTTATTATAATATTTTTGACACAAATCTGTGGATGCCTACTAGATTTAAAATGAGGTGACAAGTGAATTGCATAGGTGGTAGATTCTGCTGATCGGTAAAGTACTACCGCCACACCCATTTCTACCGTCAAGAAATTAATCGTGTTTTGGAAGAAGGCTATTGCAGGGAGACACATTAAATATGAGGCGACCAAGTCATCAGTAGTAGCAACGCATCTAAGTGCAAAGTTAGGTAGGACAGAGGTACTGTTTACAGTATGATATCTAGAGATTATTTAACACTAGATAGCCTGCATGCTTGTTTGCTACTTTATTCAACACGAAAAATAAGACAGATATAACATCAATACATTTAAAAAGATAAAGAAAAAACATTAATAAACAAAGTACCTCTTGATCTGGCGTTGTGATGGTTTCTAATAAGGTACGAGCTTGCTGGAAATGTTTGCAGCCGCCTAAATATAGAATCACGGGATTCTCGTATCTGAAACAACAGTATAATATTGTTACGTGTCAGGACGCAAAAGAGTACGAATAAAATGCCAGTGATCTATAATAATAACCTTATTGAATGTTCTACAAATTTGCGAAGTACTAACTTTAAACTAAGGTTTACTAGTAAATTATTGCAAGCATTACATTGCCTATCGCCTGATACAATTAACTTAAATTAATAATAAATAACGCTTCACACTCAGAGCCCCACAATAGTATTTTAGAATCCTATGTTGTGGGTACAATGGACAAACACAAAGACAATTACATTAACACCCAGGCCGAGAGCAAAAATCTAAATTCATCATTTTAACTTCTGTCTCCCCTGGGAATCCAAGACCCTTCGAATGATGGACCGGTAACCACTATACCACATGAGTTGTCTTAAACTAAAAACAAAAGCAACGAAGAGAACTCACTGCAGCGGCTGCGTCATCTCGCAGAACTCGTGGTAGTGCACTTGGGGCGGAGTCAGTACTGAGAGCGGGGCGAAGCGATGTTTGTAGCGAACTGCCTCGTTGTCGAACTTCGACAGCGGCTGTTGGATCTTGCCTTGCAGCTTGAAAGCCACCAGTGCCTGTTGGAAAAACGTCCAGTAAACAGTTAATATTAGATTAATAACATTAAATAATTGACATCTACGATTAATTATTTTATGTATAAAATTCCCAAATGAACAAAAATAATACCTTAAAAACGATACCTAATAGTTTTCTTATCAACATTTGTACGTCAGCCGAACACATCAATACCACCTATTAATGGAAATCCAATTCACCTTATAGTACCCGCCGCACATGTTCTGCATGACCTGGCACATGAGCCCTTCCCGCGCGTACGGCTTGGTGCGCCGCTTCTGCTTGCGAGCGCAGCTGCGGCGCGCGTCCGACCGCTTTGCCGCCTCCCCCGCAAGCCCCTCCGCGCGGCCCAGCGCGGACACCAGCCACCCATACAGGAACTCGTATAGATACCTACGAAGGGATAAATAAATAAAATAAATGTTTTGGGACGACTCACACACAGCCCCAAACTTGGCAGAACCTGTCCTATGGTAACCAGACAACTAATAAACATACATAAATATTTTTTTGTTGTAAATACATACTTATGTAGATAACAATACACCCAGACACAGTACAAATATTCGTGCTTATCACACAAACGTTCTGGATGGGGATCGAGCCCACGACCTCCCGTTTAGCAGTTAGGTTCACTAACCACTAGACCATGAGGCCAGTCAATGAGTTGCATCTAGCCAATTTAGAAAGTAGTTAAAAAAATCATAAATACGCTACCAGAATATATAATGGTATTCGTGAACGCTGTACAATTCGAGCTCGAGGCCGGAGAGGAGGTAGGCGATCATGACGCGTAGCACGTGATACAACAGCCACGTTCCGAAACAAGCGCGAGCACCAGTCGTTCCCCCCGCGCCTGTCACTCCACTGGCCACCGCGTCCACGTTCTCCGCCTGTGTATGAGTCAAATTCAATATTAACTTCACTACGCACCTCACATTTTCACTTCAAGTGAAAATAATAGTTATGTTACATTATGATTACAAAACACAACAGTGATAATTTTAAAACACTATAAAAATATGAAAAACAACAATAAAAAATGTTTCGTCTTGTGCAAATTTTAAATGTTAAAAAAGTTAAATCACAATATCATTATTAAACACAATAGTGGTGTGCACTATTGTGTTAATTATTAACCATTGTTAATTAGGAGAAGTGGAAATGATTTAATAAATCGTTAACCCTAATAGTCATACGTCCTGTCATGTCATACGTCCTTAATAAATTTCGACGAACCTTGTGGTGTAGTGGTTACCATGCCGGTCCACCATTTGAAGGGTCCTGGGTTCGATTCTCCGCGAGGCAGAAGTTTAAATGATGAATTTAGAAGTCATCTGTTTCCCAGTTCCCAGATGTTCCCAGTCTGGAAACATCTGGGAACTGGAAAGATCTGTTAGTGTAAATATCTTTGTGCGAGTCCATGATACTCATGACACAGCATCCTAGAATTCTAGTGGGGCTATGAGTGTGAAGCATTATTTATTTATAAGGGTATAGTTTAAATTTAATAAGACGTCTTAAAGTGGGTGAAGAGAACGTTCAAAAATTCCGTAGGGGAAAGTTAATAGACACATGTTAAAACCTCTTCCTGAAGTCCAGCGAACTCATCCAACAGCAAAGCGAGCTTGTCGCGCTGGCGGGCGCGGTTGTGTCCACACACTTGCAATAGAACCGCAAACGGACGCACGCAACGCGCTAAGAAGTTATCGACGAATTCGCGTGCCTAAAATAGAAAGGTAGACATTTAAAATTAATTTCAAAACATTATTTTTCATTTACCAAGTTGGCAATATGCAATTAAGACAAGAATGATTGACGCCAGAACTGATCGAAAATGCGTTCCACAATTAAATGTTCAAGGTTCTGCCAACCGCCCACTTTTTACCGTAAGGGAAACAGATTGAATACATAGGGGCAGCAGAAACCACTTAATACCCGTTGACCTAAAACCTTGTTCGAGCGTTTAGCGGGACGAAGGGAGCCGGGTCCAGTTCAATGACCTCCGAGCAGGGCGTCGACCCCAGCACATGCATTATTCCCTCCGTTATTTGTATCGCAATACCTTTCCACCAAGCAAGTTTACCAGGTCTACCTCACCCGAAGATTAGACTGAACATGCTTGTTTGCTTCTTCTCTAAACGTTAGACACAGGTTATGATAAAAAAGTAGATCACACTAATTACTACTATGGTTAAAAATTATGTTTTTCTCTATATCTATATCTATATACAGAATAAATATACATTGCAATGTCTAAATATACCGTGGGCGAAGTAGGTGATGACTTAGACGACAGTACTGGCGGGTTGACGAAGTTTTTGATGGAGTCTCGAAGGATCTCAGCGAATACATGCTGCGGTCTCGGCTGGCCCGGGCCACCCATGCCACCGTGGGCCATCGTGGCGGTGGCCGCTGGGGAAGGACTGAGGTATAGCAGTTGGAGAGCAGACCGTGAAAGGATGCAGGCTCGCTGTCGGCTGAAGTCCATAAAGAAATCCTGGAATGAGATTAATAATGATTAAAAAAACTAAATTTAGTCCCACAATTAAATATGGCTCCTCGCTCCGAGGTAAGAGTTGGGACCATTGTACACCACGGTGAACAAATAATTTGTAAGAAACAAAGTCGTGAACAAATACAAATTGGTTCGTCTTATACTCCTTTCGAAGAATGTTATGTAGAATTATCAGCTGTACAGGTGTCCCAAAAATGTTTTACTACAATGAATACAAGTAATAATTTTAATTTATAAAACGCACATATTTTTTATAATTAGCGATGCCGTCAGAGGTTAATTCAAGATTCGCTAAAACAGAGGACCTAAATTGAATTTTTAGACTATCATTTCTCTTACTTTCACATACGTTCGTATATTGAAACTGCTTTTCATTTTTGACGAAACTGACATTTCAGAAAGTGTTACATTATTTATTTACTTTAATTAGAGCGACCCCAATTACATCAAACTTACATTTTAATCAAACTTTGGACATTTATTTTTTTCTTAATAATTGCGATGGTCTTTAATTTAGGTACATTTTATTCGGCTTCGACTTTGCCCGAAGGGATTCAGTTAGATTAAGAACATTGATCAAACAGTACCACTATAATCAATAGGTACATACCAGTGCCGTATGAAAGTTGGTGCAGGATGTGATCTTCCAGGCGTGTCGCAGCCGTCCCACGAGCTCATCGAAGTAATGCAGTGCCTCCATCCGCGGCTTGATCCGCGTGTACCGAGGGAACGTCGGTGGCAAAAGTCTTTGGTTGATCATCGGCTCGAAGCCCATTGGGTTTGGGGCATCGGCTAAAAAAGGGGAAAAAACATATTAGCAACTTAATAAAAAATAGCAGTGAGGATACAACAGATAATACACACAATCTTATTTCTTTTAAAATAAAAACAATTCAAATGTACCATGTATGTGTAATATGGTGCAAAACAATTTACGCTTCAAACTCATAGCTCCACACTAAGATTTTAGGATCCTGTATCGTGGGTACAATAGACACACACAAAGACAATTACATTAACCGCTAGACTGAAAACAAAAATCTAAATTCATCATTTAAACTTCTGCCCAGTGGCGATGAACTGAACCGAACCGTTCAATGAAGCCAGGACCCATTGAATGGCGGTATGATACACCTACACCACACTAGTCAAATTTAATTCCATTTTACCTAAAGAACCATTTACACTTACAATTTTCCACCGGCTGAGTACCGAGATTAGCTGTTTTGATCACAACCTTCATAGTTTCAGAGCAACCGTTCAACAATGCAACACAGTCTGCACCAGAGCTTGAGTCTCTCTTAGTGATCAACAACAGTGCCTGGTAGAACATCCTGGTAAAACGGATTCTAGCGGCCATTGCTGACCATTCATTGCTACCCTAAAACAATAAATTAATATAATTAAAATATAAAAATCCACCTACAGAAAATAACCTTATTAGCCAAGATCCTTTTACAAGATTATCAATGCTCTCATTTAGTGAGTTGTACAGAAAAAGCTACTAAAAGTAAATATTTAATTGATTGAAAGCTATTTCACAAAACATCACATACCTCATCTTCATGCTGTTTGGCCTTCTTATTCAAATCCTCTTCCTGCTCACGAAGCATGCCGACACACCTCTGCTCAGTGAGTTCGAGACTTGCATCAAAGGTGGTGCCCGAGTGTGGGTTCGAGCCCAGGCGATAACCGTAGCCCATCGGTAAGAAATCCTCCTCTTCAAAGACTTGAGCTCTGAAAGTTTAATATATTTTTATTGAACAACAAAAAGGAATTACCTGGCCTACACTAGGTAAGTGTACAGTACCAAATATATATTTTTTATCAATGCTGTAAACAATTATTTAAAAATATACTTTGATATAAAAAATATATGCATACTTTTGTGTTGGAAAGAGATACCATGAACAAACATAAAGAAAATTACAATGCTACACAATACAGACTAGTAAAGTACACAGTACACCACACTGTTCATTTGCTCAAATTTGTACATACTTTTTTCTTTATAGAAAAAAATGGCTAACGAGTATGCAGGCCAGATAGTTTTCAGTGTTCAGTGGTCTCTGCAACCCATAGATATCCAACCTCATGAACATAAGATTGATAATAGCTACTCCAAACAACAAACTTACTTGTTAATACAATCTCTAATGCTGTCCAGCAGTTTGTAGACAGCGATACAGAATGCCCTCAAAGTTTTGTTCTTGATTGAATGGGGCTGATGTAGATAAAGGTTGGTGAACACAGTTTGTGCGAGGGAATGGCCTTCCAGCCATGTGACAATACAAGCCAATGTAGCATCTATAATGCCAATCACTTCACTTGGTTCCAGATCTTCTATCTTGAGTTTACCACACTGGAACGAAAATTTATGTACTGGTAATGATAATATTTAATGATATAAAAGTTCCTTATTTTGGTTTAAGATAAATGTTAATATGTTTTGAAAAATATTGACAAAATCTATCTCATATCACAACATGGCTACCTTGCAAAATTAATAAACCACTTGTAAACCCTACTGACACTTGACTTGGTTTTTCTCTGCATAGGTATGGAGTATACTCTATTTGGTAGAGTTTTATCTACCATCAGAGTTCAATACAGCTTTGATAGTGTTCAACCTCTGTCAAATATATAACAGTTGTGTTCAGAACTTCACAACCATTTTCAGAAAACCTGTTGTTTCAAGATAAAGGTACTGCTACTGCCATATTTAGTTATACAAAAGATTTAAAAGAGTGTGTAAGTCCTTATTTCTAATTTAAAAAAATTGTACCTCTACTTAAGTACATTTATTTATAACATTAATTTTTATTTCATAAAACCTATTACAAGTTATTGTCAATTCTTATCTGGGTGCTCTTTTTCAAAAAGTATTACATCATTATAATAATTACCGCAACAGATTTTTGAAAGTTAAGAGGCCTTGGATTTCCACGATTGCAGAGCATACCAGCATCCATTTTGGGATCCATCATCTCAATAGCTGACATGGCCTCAAATAGCCCAAACAGATGTCCATCATGGAGCAATTCACCAAGTTGTAAATCTGAAAAATTAATGCAACAAGAATGTTTTACTCAGCATACTGGCTATATTCAAAATATAGTAGTATTTCGAGGGGTCTCTTGGTTTAGTGGTTAGCGAACCTGTCTAGCTAAACGGGTGGTCCTGGGGTTGATACCCACCCAGAACAAATGTTTGTCTGATGAGCAAGCATATTTGTTCTGAGACTGGGTGTATTGTTATATATATAAGAATGTATTTACACAAAAGTATTTATGTATGTTTATCAGTTATCTGGTTACCATAGCACAGGCTCTGCCTAGTTCTTAGAATCAGATAGCGTGTGTAAGTTGTCCCAAGATATAGTTATATTAGTACTAATTATTCATCTTACTAATAAAAAATTAGGAGTATAATGTTACATGCTATATATGTAACACCTTAACCTAGTCAATTGATTTTAGTTTTTGTTCTCTACTTTGTCTATGCTTAATTATCTTGGAGAGGGTAAACCACAAACAAATTTTAATGATTTAAAAGGCAGAAGGTTCTTTGCCTGGGGAAGTACCACTGCTACATCCAATTCTAGCATGAAATAGTTTATTGTGTTCTCTGAAGCATGTGGTTGCTAGAGTACATACATTAAACACAAGACCAGTTTGGTTTTCAAGAGTATGCATCTATTTGCGATCTCTGGTCGAACCACTATACATCAGATGGCCTCAACTGCTACTCCCTTACACATCAAACAAAGGTTCACAAAAGATTGTTAATAATCAACAACATTAATACCTCTAATGTGAGTAAAGAAATCAGATGTGATATCAACCCAATTATAGGTGACTTCGGGTGGGCTCACTAATGATTCCATTGTTCTGTAAAATAATAAAAATATGAAATAATATAAATTATACACAGATACAAATAAAATTGCTCAAATTACTTCGAATTTTTTCTAAGGGTAGAAAGCAGTTGTCAGATGTTCTTTTGTTGGTTGTTCTATGTTAATGCATTTTTTTATATAAATAAAAGTCTGTTTAAATCTAAAATAATTACCATTAATAATGCCAGAGCTGCTAGTAGAAATTTCATTTAAAAATAGACATACTGATTTGTTACAAGTATCTTTTTATAAGTTTTACAATGCTGTGTAAAATACAGTGGAATCCATTTATTATGACTCTCCCTATATACTGCCTGCCTGCATATTGACCAACCGTTCATCCATCATCCATCCAACAGCTTTTAATTGTCCACTGCTGGACATAGACCTTCCCTAGGTGGTACCACTCCATCCGGTCCTGAGCCCTTAGAATTCAGCGGTTTCCTGCTATCTTTTTCAAGTCATCAGTAGATCTGGTTGAAGGGCAACCTGTGCTCCTACATATATATAATAGATAGTTTTAATTTCTAGGACTGTTTTCTCTGATGTCCTCTTAATATGATGTGTTTGTCACTTCCCTTTGATGTCATTATAAACAGATTCTACTGTAACTGTGTGCAAAATTATTAAAGGAATAAATAATAACTGCAGTTTAAAAATAAACATTGACTGACAATGCTTTTATCTGTCACGGAAGACCTTAGCAAGCATGAAATTATCATTTGACAGAATTCCTCAGACTACATTTATAACTTTATCAGCTATCCTCTATATCATTAGAATATTAAGTCTTCAAAATATTACAGTTACAGATTTCAAAGCATACACCCTACTGCTATTATAAAATACTAAATATAACACCAAACTGAAAACTGTCATACAAAATTTTGCATAATAGTGATAAAAAAATGCATTTGGAAATTTCTAGTCGTGCCATTGAACTAATTGACATGCTTATAACATTACTTGAATAAATATGTTAGTATGAGTTTCTAAGAGTTTCTGACTTTTACCTTTGTCGTTTATTAAAATTTATTTTCCAAGGACCTATTTATGACCTAAACATGCGTTCTCTAAATCTTGTGAAATAAGTTTGATCAATATAATAATTGTAGAAATAAGAACAATTGATTTTAATAGTCATAAAATTCAAATTAAATTGGATTTATTTCTAAATATACCTTATAACTCTTCTGATTTGAATGCCAATACATTCTGACCTAAATGGTAAAATAATAAATTTAAAGTCTCGTTATTTAAATTACTAAAACACTGTTATTCAGAAATTTTGTAATGCACAAAGATCATGCAATATTCTTACTGTTTGAAACATTATATTCAGTAACCATTTCAGATACATCAATGCAAGGTATAGATTAATGTTAATACAATCATGCATTATAAAATTTATAACATACAGCTCAAATTTTGGAAATACGCGAAGAATTGCATGCATGTTTACTAACCCGTCACCGTCATAAAATTCATCATTATCACCCATTTCATAAACTGCTATACAGAAATTGAGCGGAGGTAGAGTGACAAGTACCTAGGATAGTCAAAGTACAAAATTAGTTGCTTCAAAACTTATTTCACAACTATTTTATTTCATCTCGTTTCCTAAAGGATCAGACTAAATGTAGGCTGACGGCACTCGGAGGAAGGAAGGCCCGCTCAGCCAGCAGCCCAAAACCCACACACAACCGACAATTCGACATCGGCTTGATTGATCGGCAAAGCTGACATAAATGTGACAGTTTTGTATTTGTTGCGTGAGTTGACAGTTGCCGGTAATATCACAGGTTACCTATAATTATGTCTTTGTTTTCAACAGATAATACATTATATTTATGGGTTACAGTTAATATCATCGAAGGTGTTTCGGATGTGATGTGATGTGACGTGATGAATGTGAAACAATAAATTTTAAACTATAAATCTAAAAAGATAAAAATAGTAATTCATGTATACACGGATATTTTTATAACATACTATTTTATGTAAAAAAAAAATAAACGTAAAAAGCATCAATAAAACAAACAAACAACCTAAACTAGTTAAATACTAATAAATGAAAATATAGTCACTTTTCGATTATGATGTCTGGCTGTAAATACGCTACAGAATCAAAACAATTGTTTGAGGTATACAAATCAGTAAGTAATTGCATAGAAATATTTGTCAGAGAGTAGCTTCGTAATTCGATGGGTCCCAAGAACAAAGTCGTATCTACAAAACATTCAGTTGCCAATACGGCGCTTTCTTGTAGCATAAAATTTGAATTGGCAAATTCTTGCTACATGTATAACTAATTTTAACACTAAGCCAACTACAAGTTCAATTAATAGTTGATTCTTGGAAAAAAATAAGTTTAAAATCCCGGTGCGTGGGACCGGAGTCACCGATGATGTAAGTCGAACTGACGTCACCAGTGTCGGGTTAAATATAAAAAAAAACCATTTAAATAACTAAATATATTTTATGCTATTTTTAAAAGGTGTTTTGGTTGATGTGGTGACATCCTCAGTAACAATATCATAAACATCACTATCGACTTGGGCCTGTTCGTTGATCGTCGTTGCTCCACTGTTGGCACCGGGTGATATTGTTGATCCTCCAGGTTTTGAAAGACCGACTCCACCTGTCCCCATATCCATACAATCGAAATGAAGGATCTGTGAATAGATAGCCACAGTTAATAAAAATATATTATAATATATACTTCGATAGCTAGAACAGAGTCAAACATCATTACGAAAAAAAGAAACTAAGTACATGTGGTTGTAAATTACGTTTTGTATTTACATTGAATTTTACATATATCCACCTACAGTAAAAGAAAGAGAAGAGCCTAAAATGATTTTGTCATATTATTCGCAACAAAATTAAATGCTTAAAATATTTTTAAATCTTTTGTATTCTAGAATATCTTTATGATTTTTGTCACTGTTTTACGGTAAATTTGGGTGTGTCGGTGGTACTTCGGCTACCACCGATAAACTCATGGGAGTTGCTAGGCGTTATATAAAAAAAGGTTTTTTTATAACCTAAGCCTAGTAACCTAATAATGTTTTACATGAAAAGTGAGATATTGTATTTATTGTTTAGCGATGTTTGGTTTTGGGTGTAGATGTATATCTAAATAATATGTCCGATTTCCGTTTGAAACGTTTGTAATTCCACTGACTATAAACACATTGTCATAAAGCACATAAGCACTAGAATAGATACAAAGCACAGTAGCAATAGAAGAAAGAGTCATAAGAATATAGAAGGAGAATTAGAAACGATAGCAACAAATATTAACCGAAGATACATACATATAATATTATCTTAGGCAAGTGTGTATGAGTGCGTATGTGTAATTTGGTGTAGCCTGCAATTATGTGAATAACTTACTAGAATAGGAGCTTTATCAATCCTCGTGTCCATATCCATGCAAATGTGTAACTTTTGCTCAACGATACTAATATCGAACAGTCTCACACACATGTCAAGAAGTCCATATGGTAAGTATGGGACTGGGACGGGCACGCAGAACGGTGGCGGATTACGTGCTGTTACATGATGGAAATAAACATTTAATATCTGTTATAATAATAATAATAATTTATCTGTTTTGAGTATAGTTTTACAGAAATCTTACAGACAATTAATTGGTATCTTACAACAAATATTAATAAGTTAAAATTCTACTTTAATAAATAAATGCTTTACTTATTTAAGTGTTTAGAGTAAGTAAATCTTTTGGATAGACGGTAGATTGGTAGGACGGTAGTTTGGGTAAAAGGTGTCCACAAAAGAGTTGTAGGCCCACATATCTTGAGGGTATCTTAGTAAGTACGAAATAAACTTAACTTACATGTAAATGTGTCCTTGTATATGCTTTTATTGTTCATTTGCACTTCCATGTTGATAAGTGAATCAACAGGTTCGTAGTTTAGAGTAACACAAGCTGTAAAAGTCGTAAATAAAGGCATAAAAAGATATATTTAAAGTTTTATTTCTTTCTATTTGTCTGTATAACAATACACTCTCGCTCTCTGTAACATCTTTATGGTTTGGTTTATTCAACTATAACTACTCATATTATCAACTTTTTATATGCTTGTGTACTAGGCTTAAGAATTCCATGTCGTTAGTGATTACATTTACCAACTGGAAATTTTTGAAATTTTAAAAAATTCTTATTTAAAATATCCTTAAAACTTACTTTGCCTGTCGAAATTGAAGGCTTGGACCCGCACTCCAGTGCAGCACTTACAATGCAATTTATCGCATACGCATGGTCCACCTCTAAAAGGCAATCGTATGAACCAGCCCGGCTTGTACCAAGGTCTTGGCAACATTTTGCGTATCGTCTGAAAATAAGTAGTAGTAATATATAGGTATTTATTATCATATTCATTGTTCGCTGTACAGTCTTCATATTGTGTGTGCCATGGACACACAGTAAAATCCATACAGGAAATTTAAATTTAAATTCATAGGTAAATCTTTTACCCCGTTAATAACCAAAACTTACTACTTGTCACGATATATGCTGATACCTAGATTCTACTTTACCCAAGAAATAAAATAAGTAATCATTTTGAATGTTTTTGTATTTTATTAAAAGGGAGTACTATGAAAGTAAAACAACCCGTGTGGTGTAGTGGTTACCATGCCGGTCCACCATTCGAAGGGTCCTGGGTTCGATACCCGGCGGGGCAGAGGTTTAAATGATGAATTTAGATTTCTGTTCTCGGTCTGGGTGTTTGTGTAATTGTCTGTGTGT
>DWNH01000639.1:0-13985 GCA_018249895.1 Tiana niger
AAACCTGACCGAGGTTCATAATCATGAGCTCCCGTCGGTCGCAGCGAGGTCGCGGCGGAGACTAGTCGGGCAAACCCAAAAAATAAACGTGAGGAAGCCGGTATTTCAATCATCATGAATAGTATCACTCACGAATCACTAAATAGTTCTGCTTACATTAGTATTAATACAGGGTTTGTACCGTTTTAGTTGTTAGATTTTATAGTTTGCGTTATGGGTTGACCACCGGCTTCGGTAACGGTTGAGGACAGTACTGCCTCTAATTCCAGCGGGCGTTCATCAGCAACTTGAATCGGATTAGTTTCTGTTACAGATAAAGGTACAGCTATGCTTGTTTCTGGCGGCTTAACCGTTGTAGAAATTTCCTTATCTCCCGCAGGTTTCGGTACTGTCTCCGATGGCTTGTGCGGTGTTGGATCTTGTGGTTTTATTATGGTATTATACTCTCTACACTCTCCACTTAAATCCGTATCGTAAATGTTACAAGTTATATTGACACAACCAAACTTGTCACACTTCATAGTCGTACAAGTTTGGTCATTGCACCAGATTGTAACATTATGCTTTCCAATTTCTATAGTTTCGAAAGACTTATGCGTTGTTGGTCTAATGAGCTGGTCTGACTCTGGTAACACATCGTTGCCGGAACTCCACCAAGTAAACGGATAGGATAACCAACCCCAAATCGTTGAACCGATACCGCGGCCCTCGTTATAGTTATCTGTAAGCGATGTTAGTACATTTAACACACAAAATTATTAAACACCCAAAATTATGAAGTTGTTAATACTTACATTCCACTGGTTTACTTAAAGTTCTGTGCACTGTGCATAAAATAATAAAAGTTACAAAATACTTGAGAGTGAACATCGTTGCAGGTTCTTTTGCGTCTGTTTCACGAAGGTAAATGTTTAGACAGCCCCATCTCCGCTTTTTATAAGCCTTGGCTAGGTATGTCCCTATCTGTTATAAGATAAGACGCTTTCGGGAATGTTTGCCTAATGACTTACTCCTACGAAGCACCTAGAGATTGCAATATTTGAACTCCACAAGGTGGGATCCCGCAATCCCGCTGTATAACACATCATTTTAAAGTATGCAGGATCCTACACAAGCCTGCGAATCTGCTTGCAGTAATATATTCGCAGTTAGATCGCGTAAATAAATCCAAAATTGGTGCGATTTCGATCATTTGTTGTGACATCCCCGTTCGATATGAAATATAGCCTCATATGATTTCTTATACTTATTATCATCATTTGAAGTTTTTTTACCAGGCATAAAAGAAAAACTTCTTAGTTTTTATTTAGATACATCTATTTATTCACCAGCCTTTAGACAGTCATTTTTGAAAATAGGCCTATTAGAATTTTTATTTCTTGCTAAACAAAGAAATTTTAATAAAAGTTTCAAAAATAAATCATTTATATTATTATTTTTTTCTATTTAATTTAAATACTTGCTTTTCATGTTTCTCATATATTTTTGAGCAGATTCTTAAGTTTTTTTTTACATACAATAAATTATACTTTTATAAACACTAGTATTATTTTTGTATGTAATTTAAACACGAATTTCTTATGTAAACTACTTGTGTAAAAAGGTTATTTTATTAAATTTAACAAAAAAATACGGGTTAATACCTAAGCTCAACCCGCACCAAACCTGCGGGACCGAGAATATTGTGGAATTGCAACCCCTATAAGGAACAACAAACGATTGAATTATCCTCAGCTTTTGCATTGCATGAAATGTACAAAGAATAAATAAGATTATGTTTTATGAATTTGTTACTTCTTTATGTGTCTTAGTGAAGACGGGAATATTTTAATTCCTTTACTGGCATAAGAAATTTTGTTGAAAATTTCTCGCACGTTGTGGAGTTCTTGTATTTGTTTTTCATTTCAACTACACACAGTACGCAATGGTCTCTTATATTTGGGCATGCTAGAAATCTACATATGGATCGACGTTTTCTGCATTTAGTTAGTATTTTTAGCTTTTTCGCTGGTCGCAACATATCCGCATACATATCGTTCATATGGCTTCTGATTTCATCCATTACATCGGTGGAATTCCATGAGGCATCATTTTTACGAAAAAAATGGTCAGTTCTATATTTTTTACCAAAATTGTCCATTAATCTCTTCAGACTGATAATATTTTGATGCGGAACATTTTCTTCAGTGTACCCGCCGTCTTTTGAGAATTTTATTATTTTTGGTTGAACTTTTTTAATCACTTTCCATGGACTTACATAGATCACCTTATTTTTCTATAAACATAAAATAAAAATTATTTTCAAAAGACATAGAAATAGCCATTTATTTAAAATCTATGTCCCTTACGTTAAATAAATTTACCTATAGTAATCTGTATTATTTGTATTAAACTATAATTGTGTCTATAAAATATATCTATAAATTTTATTAATTTATTATCATTAATACCCACTTTCTTTGCATTTAGTTATTAAATACTCGTAGCGTGCAAAGTTAATTAAATCATAGCATATTCCTGATTGATAATGAAAATAAACTTACCAGTGCATGAATATTGCCTGACGGTATGATAAATTGAAACACTGCTATTGTTAATATTAGTTGTTTTAATTTAAAGTATACATTGAAATGTGTTACATACATCGTAAGCGCAGCTGAGTATACGTTTCTTATCAGAGATTTAACTACAAGAGTTTCATACATGTATTATTAGTGGTCGTAATGCTTATTTTGAAAACAAACATTATGTAACCTCTAAACAATTTTACTGTTTTTTTTGGTTTTTACAATGGCCAATTGAATTAAGTTCTTTTTTCAAACATTTGATTTTTGTAAAATGTTTATTCATTGCTTCAAATGTAATACATTTTACGTTAAAGCAAATAGTCGCTTTTCCAAATATTTGTCCCATCATTTTGTTTTGCAAAGTATCAATAAGCTCATAAGCAATATTTGAAGGTGCAATTGGATCAAACTCCTTTGAAATTATAGGGTCTGTAAATAAATATAATTATAACAACATTTTTTATTATATGAAATAACTTTAAAAATACGTATAATAAATTACAGAAAAATACAGTTTGAACAGTGTTTTTTGAGATGGATCAAATTAATATTATGTAGGAAATATTACTTACCAGAATAATTTGATATTTCCTTGCAGTGACCCCTCTGTCTAAACCGCTCTTCAGGAACGCAACTTCTATGAAGGCAAGTTTTGTCAGCGCATTTTAAGGATCTACAAAATATATTTGAGCAAAACGTTACAACACCATTGGCATATTTACCAACGACCGTCGCAAACGTTGATGCTACCATATCTATATCATCCCAATTCATTTGACTAAACATTTTTCCTGTAATGTGTGTCGTGTTAAATACGTTTGAAATGTTATGTTTAAGTTGTTGCTTTTTTGCGGCACCAGTTACGTTTAGTTTTCTTTCATCATTTTTAGGCCAGTACAATAAGTCACTGTCCTGTAATCCATGCTGATTATTGTTATCAATGATCTTAGCATTATCTTTATTATTTCGAAGTGTATTTAAACCTTTTACTTTCAATAAATAATCATCAGAGAAAGTATTATTATCAACTGCAGGTATATTGTTTTTTGGTTTGTCCTCACGTTTGATGCGCATTGGTTGTGGAGTCCCTGTTGTGTGGTTTGGCTCCCATCGTGTATAATAAGTATTTTCGTTTAATGTTGTTTCGATATATATTGAATTGTCGTCGTTAGAAATGTTTACAAGTAAAGGTATATTAGAAAAAGTTTCGTTTTGTTTTTGTAGCTCTGAAATATTATCTGTTGAGTTTGCTTCTTTTGTTAAATTATATGTTATTTTAAATTGTGTATCATTATATATTTGATCATGTTTTTCATTTTTCTCAGTTTTCGCAGGAACTTGATAAAAATTACCTTTACTATGATGAAAAGTAAAAAATTTGCTGCGATTCTTTTTAGTTTGATTACCCCAATGAGATTTCTTTTTTTTGTGTAACGAAATCTTGTGAATAGGCGAATAATCATATTGATACAGTTTTGATAAACCAGCAGTAAAAACATTTAATGGAATAGGAAAATTCAAGGAGGGCAATGAAACATTTGTAGTTGGATAAATTTCAGTGATATTGATGTTATCGTGCTGTGCAGTTTGGTAGGAATGTAAACTTTTATGTATCTTCTCCAGCACATTATCAATCTTTGGCAACTGAATGTCAACTTTGATACGTACATTTAAACTATCATCTTTTAATTTATCAGCATATTCATTTGAATATTCCGAATTTTTGTAAGAAGTAATAATTAATGGATTATGCATGTTAGGTATTTTACTTGGTTCAAAGTAGGTACCGTGTAGTCTTTCTAAAGGAATCAGGCATTGCTTGCATTTGCATTTACAAGGAATTGTATTATCCTCACAGTAACACGACGAAAGAACGCCATTGTCTGATCTGAGTTTGGGAACTGGAAAACTACTCATTTTATTATCATTCCAAATAATTTTATTAAACGTCGTTAATGGTTCTTCGGGCAACCAACTCATTGGTATGAACATGTCATAAGGATTTTTGTACTTTTTCTGTTGTGTCTGAATGTTACTGGCAATATAGTGGCGGTTTTTGTCGAAGGGGCGTATTTTCGGAATGTTTATTTTAGAGAATTTTTCATGCCGTAACAGAGGTACCTTATTTTTTCCCTTTGTTTTTTCCAAATAATTTACTCGTTGTTTTTGAGCTTTATCTAAGTAATGTTGATATTCTGATAATAAATTTTCAACGTCATCATCGTCGCTTTCACTTACGCTGTTTACTTGCATCTCAGGCTTGAAGTTCTGAAATATAGGCTTTATATTGTTAAGGTTCGTTTTTTTTTTAGGATTATCGTGGTAAATAAAATAAATACTAATATTAATACAATCTTAGTCTTTAGGAGTAGCAGCACATGTATGTATGTACAATCTAAGGGACAACACTACTGCCTATCGGTTTCAGGGACCACTTGTCATCTGGTGGCCTCTTTGCTCGTTTGCTACATCTTTTCTATAAAAATTTATGATAAGTCTCTGATAATCATTGTCTCATGACTTTATAAACGCAAAAAGTAACGGATAACAGTTCTGTTGTAACGGATCAGTTGAAATGATTATTAAATACACAGAACAGTAGTGAGAATGTTAAATCCTATATTTTGCTTCCACACAATCAAAACATATGACCATGTAAATTACATATTTCGCGGTTTTGAAAACTGACAAAATTATCGATTCCCGATTATTCGAGTTTAATAAACTATCTACACAACTAGGCTTGTACGAAATCCTCCAGAATCCCGTCCTAATTAATCTTCACTTCTTATTTCTTTTAGTCTTTTAAATATATATAAAAGTCATATAGATTCTTACAATGAAATATTATATGTGTACTAAAATGTACGTACCATATCTATGTCATTAATAATTTCAGCTATGTCACTAAATATAATAGCATTATAAAATGGTGAAAGCTCAAAGTGGTCAGCTTCATTACCTGTTCCAACATAACAATTAGATAGAATTACATTTAATATTAAAAATATATACAGTAAGATGTAGGTACTTTAATAAAACTGTTCTTACTGCTTATGTCGTTGCAATGACCGCTATTGAATAACCAAGAACTAAGTAAAATAAAAGCTGTAATCATGGTTATGGCCACCACTGAACTGTAGTGCAAAATTCTGTTTCATAAAGTACTTATATCCAAGTAAGAAACCAAATGTTTGATTTTGTGACCACAAAACAAGAAACTTAATGGCCATTGTTATGTAAGCTCATGTGTTAGGAGCGTGCAATGATTTCTGTCTTTGATGAAGTTTTTTTCTTGGACTGGCCTCGTGGTCTAGTGGTTTGTGACTGCTAAACGGGAACTCGTGGGTTCGATCCCCACCCAGAACAAAGTGTCTGGGTGTAAAAAAAATGTCTATTTAGTCTGTATTGAAAAATATTTATATAAGTTTATCAGTTGTCTGGTTACCATAGCACAGGCTCTGCCTAATTTAGGATCAGATGGCTGTGTGTGAGTTGTCCCAAGATATTTATTTATATTGTCATTATTTATTTATATTATTCATTCATGTTCATACAGTCATTATGTTCTTGGTTGTTTATGCTCTATTATATGTTTTCAGGAGTCCACAAACAGCAATAATGCAGAAGCTGAGCGGCTCACAATGCACCGTTGCATAGTCACAAGTATTATAGAGAGTGAAACGGTTTACGTGGAGTGTCTGTATGTAATGGAAAAGGTAAAATGTTTAATAATGCTAAGTTTATATTTCTTGCATTTAAATAATAACATCTACTTAATTACATAGTTTTAATTTTTTTTAGTATATGAACGCAATTAAAGCTACACTATCGACATCTCAACCTGTTATAACGGAAGAGGAATTTGGAACAATTTTCTACAAGATTTCAGAGTTACATGAATTGCATAAAAACTTTCTCGAAGGATTAAAAGCAGCCGTCGCGAGCTGGGAAGAGCCTCTTTCTGTTGGAATACACTTCAAAAAAATGGTAAAAATTTATTACATTCATAATTGTAATTGGTAATATTGTAACATAATTGTAGCTCTTACTTAAGGTCTGTTAATTTTATTGACTAAAACTAGTTTCATGATTATTATTTCGACATGAATTCCGCTCGATGCTGGACATTTATATATTTGTGATGTTTTCAGCACTATGTTCGCAAACTTTTTAGTTTAAATAGCAAATCCTCCATTGCAAATAAAAGATGTTTATAAGTTATCGATTTTATTTTAATATACTATAAACATAAGTAATAGATTTTATAATATTACTATATTATAAATAAATAATAGATTTTATAATATTACTATATTATAAAATCTATTATTTAACTTCTTGTCGTTTATTCTCTTTCTTTTTTACTGATAGAGTTTCTTCTTAAATTTTAATCGTTGATTTGTAATCAAATTGTGTTATAATGTCATTTAATATGTTACTTATTTATTGTCATGTTCTTTGCACTTACAATTAAGGTGACACCTATCCCAAGCTTATAATCAATTGTATATTCACTTGTTTGTATTATATGTAGTGTATAAATTGTGTATAGCAGCTAAATAAATACAAGTGAGACAGCGTTTGTTCCCCGCGGGTTGCAGGCGGAGAACATAAACGTGTACGGCGCGTTCCTGCACAACTACGGGCGCGCGACGGACGCGGTGCGGCGCCGTTGCGGCAGCTCGCCGCGCTTCGCGGACCTCACGCGCCAGATCGCGTGCCGCGGACAGCCCATGTCGCTCGACGACCTGCTGCACAAGCCCGTCGCGAGGGTGCAGAAGAATGCACTCGTGTTGCACGTCTGTATTGCCACACGCATTTTTAACATGCTTTTATTACCTTCACCTGTATGTATGTAATGGAATCTTTAAAAGTAAATAGGAGTCGATAACATGTATATTTTTTTCTTAATTTGAGGTCGTACATAGACGCGTCATTACCCCCGATGACTGAGATAGCCTCCCCATACCTAAAACTTGCGAGCAATAACACGTTTCTTTTCGAAAAATATAGGTACTATTATTTCTTGTATATTTTCTACAGTATCAAATTGCGAAATTATTGTAAACAGCGGGATTTGAGAATAGTACCTTTCTCTATCTGTAACCAAGGGTTAATTTCTAAGATCCCAAGATACCTATGTAGATACAGCGAAATCTCAAATGATGATTTCAAACGCTGGATAACAGTAAATTTGATTTAAACGACAAAATAAATGAATAATTAAATCATAATTAATATTATGGTCAAAATTCGTGTAATGACCAAAACTTACTAAATAAATAAAATACTATTTTTCTAGATACCTATATAAAGTTTTTTTCTTCACTTGTCCTGTGCTTCGCAAATTTAATTTAATAACAAAATATTATTTGTTTACAGGATCTAATTAAATACACCCCTGCAAGTCACCCGGACCACACAATGCTAACTGAAGCTTTAAATATGACTCAACATTTCCTAGATGAATTTAATATAATTCAGACTAAATCTATGTTTCCAGTAAGTAACAAATATGCTTATTATGTTTGTATGAACACATTTTGGCGATAATTTAATCCGATTGAACTAAAAATAATCAGTTTTGTGCAGAAACAATTAGTTTCGTCCAAAAAATTATTTTAGTCTATACAATAAGCTAATTGGCCTAGAGATGCTGATACACCGGGAGAAAGTATAAATTCCGACTGAACATCATTTTTTTATTATATCAAAGAAGTAGAAATCGCACAGCTTATAAATACATAGTTACATCTAACCTAAACCAGAGATTGTTTTCACAGAACTATTGACTGATTTTTTTTATTTATTTATTTCAGGTATCAATGACCCATTTTAAAATATTACAGAATATTATAATAAAAATTTACAGAAATATATATATATATATAATAATAACATTGAATAAATCATATTTTAAAAAACAAACTAAAGATTCCTTTTAATTTTTGTAAGATTTATATTAAATTCTCTCGTTTTATCTTTACAGAATGCTGACCGTGCACAACGAAGACTTGTTAAAAACTCGTTTATAGTTGAGTTATCAGACGGACACAGAAAACTAAGGCATCTATTTTTATTCAACGATGTTATTGCGTGTGCAAAATACAAGAATAATGTTAGTTATTAGGTTTTGACTTATCTGCTATCTTGCATGGATTGCATAATTAAATTTGTTAAAAAAATACTGGCTTATTAAAAGGAATTTCTTTTTTTTCTGTTTTTTGTAGGCATCGGGGCGCGACAAGTTTACGTTTGAGTTGAAATGGTTCATTCCTCTGCCGGACATCGTTGTAGTGGAGGAGGACACAGGGACCGAGCGCGAAACTTCTCCAGCTAATATAGTAGCGCTAAAATCACAGGCCTGCACCGTGCGAGACCTCATACTGGCTGAAGAGAGAGCCTCTCAGGATGACAAGGTTAGATAATAGGTATTTTAACACTGCCGTCGTGAGCATAGTATCGCTCAGTGGCCGGCGACAGTACTTTAGCATCTTTTGCACTCTGTTGGTCTTTTGGTAACAATAAATACACAAAACACACGTCAACAAGTTTTATGTTTTAAGTACTTTCGCTCTCACATTATGGCAGACGAAAGAGACAATACGATTATTTTCGATAAATGCACAAACGTCTTGTCTGACGTCACGTCATATAAAAGTAGGGGAAAGGGTTGTGACTGTGGTTGTGAAGGGGAAGAAGCGAATGAGCATACATATGAAATAACTGTAACGTGCATTGCCCGTATAAAGGTTATTCCGTTGACGTTGTTGTCACAGAAAATCCGTCTGGGGTCCCGCGGCGCCGTGGAGAAGCAGCGCAAGAAACTGTCGGAGCTGGAGGGGCAACTGGTGTTGGCGTCGCCCAACCTCGTGTTCCGGCTGGGCGCGCGGCCGGCGCCCGGCGCGCCGTTGCAGCGCTCGCACGTCTTCTTCCTCAGCTCAGAGTACGAGCGCACGCAGTGGGTCGACTCAATACACGCGCTGCAGGTGACTATGGATTATTATTTGACTGGTTTCTTGGTCTAGTGGTTAGCGAACCCGACTGCTAAACGGGAGGTCGTGTGTTCGATCTCCACACCCAGAACAAATGTTTGTATGTTGAGTACACAGATATTTGTTCTGTGTCTATATAACTATGTATTTAGAAAAAAAAGTATTTACGTATGTTTATCAGTTGTTTGGTTACCTCGGTCAGTTGGTGGTATTGGTGTGCATTGTCCCAAGATATTTATTTATTTATTTAATCAGGCCAGAACGGCTGGACCGATTAGGATGAAATTAGGTACACAGATAGTTCATAACTTGTATACCATATATTAAAATACTTTTTACGGTAACTGCCACTGTAAATGTCAAGGCTAGATCAAGTAACATACGAGTGAAAGTTGCTATTCAATAAAGTGTAACATATGTGTTCTTTATAAGGCATCGTCGGCCCCGCCGGCGGGCACGGGCACGGTGTCGATGCTGGAGCTGCAGGCTTGGGTGACGGCGTGCCGCAGCTACCTACAGACCGATATGGGCTCATACCTGCTGCGCAGCGGCCGCGACGACTCGCTGCTGCTTGGCGACCTGCAGCTGCACATCGGCGGCATGACCGGGCCGCTCGACACTGCCGCTGGTAACGTAGCGTCGTACACATTTACCACTAACGTGGTACCTCGTATTTCTGATAAAAAATTTGTGTTGAGCCAGTAAGCTTTCGATACACAACGACTGTCTAGATTAGGAACAAAAACCACTTCCATATACGAGAAATAAAACTAGAAAAAAAAATTCGCCCAGAGGAAAAAACAAAATGGATGACAGTCACTTGACCACTTCTTCTCGGTCGATGTAACTTGAAAAGTAATTACAACTATTATTTATACTAAGATGTATAACATATTAATATTTAATTTTCTTTTATAGATTACTACATAGTGGTGGAAGTGGATTCGTACGGCCACTATTTCCGTAAGGCAAAATCGAAGTTAGTTTGCCGCAGCGCGCAACCACGTTGGAACGAGAGTTTCACGCTTGACTTGGAGGGTTCGCAAAATTTGCGTCTGTTGCTCTACGAAGATGCCGCCCGGCCTGTGTTACGCGGCAAATGTACTTTAAAAGTGAGTAAAACGTCTGTAATTTTTGTATTTGACTAATATTTACTGTTTTAAAACACTGTTGTTTAGTAGTGCCAAGTGGCAACTTTTAAAGATATCTTTTAAACTCATGTGGCGTGGCGGTTTTACTTCCCCGGGCGTAATCTAACCTATCTGTTAATTGTAATGTCATTTGAGTGACAGTCAACATGTGAAGTTGAACATTGCAGCTGTCTAAAGAGTGGGTGTCGAGCAGCGGCACGGGCGGCGTGTCGCGCACGGTGTGCGTGGGCGGCGGCTCGCTGCCGCTGCGGTTGCGCGTGCTGCCGCCCGAGCGCTCGGCACGCCGCGTGCCGCAGGCCAAGCCCGGCGCGCTCTTCGGCGCCAAGATCACTCACGTCGCCAAGTACGTTACTCTGTGTATGATTATTTAGGTCAAGCCCGGCGCGTTGTGGAGTACGTTGTTCTATATATCTTTATTTAAGCCAAGTTTGGTGCGCTATTTGACGGCAAAATCACTCACGTCGCCAAGTACGTTGCTTTGTGCCATCTTTCATAATTAATTTTATAACGTAATTTATATAATAGAGGTCATGAATATGAGGTCTAATAAGTGGCTGGAGGCCTATTTTGATACCATTAGTCATTCAATTAGATTTTTTTCGTTTGTGATAAATAAAAAAAAGCGAGATAATTTGCAAAAATGTTTGTTTTATCTTGATATAAAATTTTATTATATTAAGAGTAGATTAGTAGAGTAGGATAGTAGAGTATCAGTAAACCTTACAAGTACATTCATTTAAAAAACAATACATATCTAAACGAAATTTAATGCTTGGTTTTTCATTTTTAATGAAAAAATCATGTTTACATTGGCGCAGACGAGAAAAACGCAACATACCCTTCATAATAAGCGCATGCGTGCGTGAAGTAGAGCGGCGCGGCATCCACGAGGTGGGCGTGTACCGAGTGTCCGGTTCCGCTTCCGACCTGAACCGCCTCAAGAAGAGCTTCGAAACCAGTGAGTATACTTACACCATAAAAGCAAATCTATCCAACAAACATTATGTTTATGTTTGCTACTAGTAATTGATACGAAAAAAAAGAGTTTACCTGGAAAGATTTCTGGGAGTTTTGGATACGATATTAATTATATAGGCTGAGTCGTATCTTTTTGCCTTCCTCAGGTTGATTTTATTTTATATTATTGTGTTTATTTTACATTTATTTTGTTATAATAAATTTGTGTTTTAAGGCAATAAATGATTTTATTATTATATTTATAATATTATTTCTAGATGCATATGAAGCTGAGCAATTGTTGAAGGAAGTAGACATTCACTCTGTAACGGGAGTTCTCAAATTATATCTACGAGAATTGCCTGAAGCATTGTTTACTGACGCCCTATACCCTGAATTGCTCAAAGCTTGGGGTTCAACGCAGGTAAATAAAAATAAACTTTATACTTTTGTGAAACGTTTTTATGCCGTGAGTATCAAAGAATCTCTAGTATACCCTAGGCTTAAAATATGCCTATTAGTGAAATTATATTGGAATACCTGTCCGATTTGTATTGTGCAAGTCAGTCGCAAATAAACTTCCTCGAAGCCAACTCGTATATTATCTGTCTTAATCACTAAATCCGTACAATCCAGATCAACTTTAAGTACTTGGACATATGGTCCTTCGAGCCGGATGAAGAATCTATTATTACGGCGGCTCGGCAAGTCGTTTTGCGTAAACAAATTTTTATATATGAAGTTTGGTGCATCGGTCGACACACCTGCATCGGAACTATCATACTATTGAAATTTTTCCACGACGTTTTTATTTGTTTACGGCAATGAGTTCGTTGGAATTCTTTCCCAAAAGCAATTATTGATTTGAAATGAGATCATTTTAAATTTCAAGCTATTTAGATACACTTAATGGTAGTTAACCAATTAACGCATGATACATTGTATAGGGCGTTGGCACGTCGGTAGACTCTGGCCCAGCGCACACACGACGCCACGCGCTACTTAAATGCTACGCACAGCTGCCTGATCTCAACAAGAACTGTATAGATTTCCTTCTAAATCATTTTGTCAAGTAAGTATTCCCCAAATTCTAAGTTTTTTTTAATTTATTTATTTATTTATATGCAATAATTGTGCAGGGTTATATAATTAATTTCTGCCAAACTGTAGGCCTGTTTGTCGGCAGACCACATTACAGTTCTCGTGGTCTTTTCTTAATAATTAAACTTATTATTATACCTACATATATATACATATATTACGAGATTTCCCATCATACCTTGACATTATCTTATTATAATATTTACCTGGTAACAGTAGAGTTTGTATACACGTGTCAGGGTGAACCAGCACGAGAGCGAGAATAAGATGTCGCTGCATAACCTGGCGACGGTGTTCGGGCCGACGCTGCTGCGGCCGGCGGCAGCGGCAGGCGGCAAGCAGCGCGCCGACCAGCTGGCGGCCGGCACCGTGGACGCCATGGCGCAGGCCGGCATCCTCTACTGCCTGCTGCAGCAGCGCCAGCTCGCCGCGCAGCTCGCCTCGCACCACCGCCCGCTCTGACCTCCCCACCAACACCACGGTCACCACCTTCAAACCTGAAGCTGCTTCCACTAATGCTCTCAACCCTCACACACTTCCCAAGCTCACCCACTCTCAAACCTGATGCTGCTTCCATTCTATCTAACGTTGTTACCCCTAACTTCCCTCAGTGGTCATGACTACTATGTTTCACAGCCAGCGCTAACAAATACTTCAAATTCAAATTAATTCTTCTTTAAATCCATTCTGTCAGACACCATTATCCCCAACCCCTACACGCTCACGACCCTCACCACGACCCTAAAACCTGATGCTGTTACTATTCTATCGGACACTGTTACGCCCAACCTCTCTCAATGGTCATTGAATATGATGATTACATTTCACAGCCAGCGCTGACACAGTAAATAACTATACATATTAATGCTGCTTCAAATTAATTGCAATGCATCCTCTTAACACCATTATTCATATACAGTATTGTTGACATAGATCTTTAAACAGTATTTTATTGGTTCTGTTCAATGCAACCCTTGAAATAATAATATTTCACACAGAAATACATAAAAAAGCAATTTGTTTCACATGTATAGTACTCAACTTGGGCGGTAGCAGCATTACATTAGGTAATCTTATCTCTATAGCAGCTGAGTGTCTTGACGGGTTGTCTTTGAATTGAAAGGGTACAAGGATAATTTGAATTCTTTTGGAAAGGTAAGGTGCGTATGAAATTAGAGTACGTCATGGACTCGAAAGAAAAGTCACAAATA